>JAPYZB010002808.1:0-11263 GCA_030522745.1 Eupelmus kiefferi
GTCTTGTTACGCATCGCTCATACATTATCATTGCTATTTATTGCTATCGCTATATGTAGACGTACTTATATACCTTCTTTAACGTTTGCGTCGTCACATAAATAGTTACGATAAATTATATGTATATGTATACCTGCGGCTATAGTCAATTGCAGTCATCTAAATATATAAAACTCTGCGCCGGTGATATAAATAGTCTATATGTATTTGCTCTGTGGAAGGAGAAAAAAGAGTCGGAAAGAGCTGCGGATGCGCTCGCTAGCGTAAAAGAGAATCGGAGACAGAAATTAAAAGCTGAGCTCAGTTAAAACTAGAGTGTGAGGTAAAAATATAACCTATGGATTATATGTTTGGTATAGATATCTATACAAATACAGAATTCATGTCCAATTTCATCCGACTCTTTTTTTTCTCTGGATTATTGCGTGTAGGTATGTTGCGAGTATGTATATATAACAAACGCAGGCACTTTCATTATTTAACGGCATTGACCATCAGATTAGATCGAGCATTTTTTTATTTCAAACTTTGCGAATTTTCGTTAAAATCAATAACTTTATCCAATATTTAACTTTATCCGATAAAATGTTTTCTACAAAAGATTAAGCGAACGTTATATAGCGTCGACGTACGGAGCAACGCGAGATAAAAACAATTACTCCCATTACTATCATTTCGACAGGCTGCTTCTTTTACAACTGATAAAAAATAATTTTTTTTTACGATTAAGTACAAAATCAAATGTTCGATAAGAAACCAATAAAAAAAATTAATCATCAATCAACAAAGCCCAACCCGTTTAAAAGGATCCGATAAAAACTGATATAAAAAATTTAATTAAATTTATCGTATTTAGTACATGTATTTGCACTATTTTACAAAAACTTTATCGGTATTTATCCGATCCTTCCAATCGGAAGGTCATCGTCTAAATTAAAGTTCCTAAATCTACAAAATAATAACCACAATTGCATCGATCCAATAATAATCTAATTAAGTAGTGTCATTATTACTTCGTATGCAAAACTTGCATACGACGCATCCCGTCATTTCTCTTCTTTTTTTTGGCACAAGGCGGGTCATTGTCATCGTGTAATCGACGCAAAGATACTTCTCAGAGTATAGGCCCAGTGTCCGTGTCTTCTGATCTTTGGTCACATCGGTATGCGGCTAAATCCAGCGCCTCCTCAAGCCCGAAGCGAGCTTCAGCTTTAGGTCCTCTTGGAGCGCGAAAAGTTTCCGCCGCTACGCTGGCTCTTGATTACAGCGTCGGCGCGCACTCTGCAAAAGAGGATCGTGTTACAGGCTAATTGAAGTCTCGGATTGAGCTATAGAGGGGCGTTTTATCTACGTGGTCAGGCGGGCGCTTCGAGTTTTTTCGCCGTCTTTGGATTCTGATGATATGATTAATTTTGTGCGTGCGTGTCTCTGAGGGTGTGATATGTATATGACGTGGAACTTTTACATCAACGTTTTGCTTAGCTTTTTTTAATGCGATATTCATAAAGAGCTTTTTATTCGGAACTTCCAAGTTTATTTAGTAATGTTGTAAAATTTTACTTTATTAAAAATTACGGCTACGTATTTAAACATCTCAAAAGTGCATAGAACAGCATCGTAAAACTGCGGAAAGTAAAAACTTTTTCATTACCACAGCTCTTTCAGTTGATAAAAATTTTACGTTTTATAAAATTCGAATATGCTGAAGGTAAAAGCCAGAAATAAAATTCGCATATCACTCAACGAGTCCCATTTTTCTTATCATTTAATTACAAGTTCCACATTTGATACGAAATAGTTCCAGCGATTCTTGGAACCGCATAGCGAGCCTCGACACGTTAAAAAAACCGCATACCCCACTATCAAACTAAAAACGACAAAAGCTTTCCCCAAACATCCGTAAAAGTCTAGATAAAGCCAAACAAGCAAGCCTCAGCCACGCCTCTCCACTCAACAAAAGCCAGAATTTAAATACTCACTGCAAACAGCACAGTTGATCTCGTCGGAGTTATCGCCGCAGCCGTCCTTGCCGCTGCAGGTGATGGCGTCGGAGCGGCAGCGGCCGTTGGCGCATCTGAAGGGACAGTGACGCGCCGAGATGCGGCTCCGATTGCGGGTGCGGCAGGCCAGCCTTGGCTCGTCGCTGCCGTCCCTGCAGGAGACCACCGCGTTGCAGTACTCGTAGGCCGGCAGGCACTGCCCGTTGTTGCAACGGAATGCGCCCTCTGGGCATTCTGGAAAAAGAGATGATGGTTTCGGAATTAGAATTTTTGGACTGGTTGAGGTGGCTGTTTGAGATTTTTTTGGAAAAAGAATTTTGAAGGTGGTGGGATTTTTGGTTGGTAGGGGATTTTCTGTTGTTTAGGTGATATGGGTTTTCTTAGAATTGAAATTCTACTTTGATATCTATATCGGCCGGAATGTTTGCTTTTACAAGGAAAGCGAATATTTTTGTAGCAAACACGAGACTAGATTTTTAAATGAGAATCTAACGATTACAGCTTTTATTCCACGAAAAAATGCCTTTTGAATTCATTTTAAAACTTTTCCAGTGAATAAAATTTCTATGAAAAAGCAATTTACTTTTGAATTTAGTAAGTTATGTGTGTATATAGTAAAAAAACCTAAATCTGGCAGGTACGTGAAATTTTAAAGACTCGAAATCAGCTGGAATGTTCATTCATATGCATTCAACGCAAACTGTGTCATCACTAATTAACTGTACATGCATATGCGTGCAGTGTCGAGAAAACAAAAACTGAAATTTGTATGTAAACATCGTGGACTGGCTGGCTAACAGGATTCCATAAAAACCGGTTATACCAGAATAAAGCGCGACTATCCGAGTTACCCAATTTCGCGATTATATCATCATCATTACTCGGCTAAATTCATGATTATGCACCGTTAATTCTTTGTCTCGCCGCGAGCTCAAAAGGTAGAATGATATTACTAAATTTTTCAACACAACAATAGAGCTATTTTAAATATTGATTGCATAAACATTTTATATCATATTAAAATTCAGTCATAATAATAAAAGAGTAAATATTGAAATAGATATATTCAAAAATTCTACAAAAAGTACGCTAGTCTATCCAAACTAAAAAAAAAAACAATCAACCAACTTCTCCTATCATTGCATCCAGCCTCATCCTCTCCATTAGGACAATCCCTAGTCCCGTCGCACAGCGAGGCCCTCGAGACGCACGTAGCGCTGTTCTTGCACCTGAACGCCTGGGGCGGACACTTTGGCTGGGCCCTGCCCAGGCTGCACTCCTCGTCGGAACCGTCGCTGCAGTCGTGCCTGCCGTCGCAGACGAAGAACCAGCTGATGCACTGGCCGGAGGCTCGGCACTGGAAGGTACCGGCTGCGCAGCCGGTTCTGCGGGCGCTGCACCAGCTGCTGGTGCTGTTCCGACGCGCGCACTCGCAGACGCCGTCCAGGCAGAGGGAGTGAGGGTCGGCCAGCTGGCACTCGAGGTCCCAGCTGCAGGGCAGGCCCAGAGAGATGGGCGAGAAGTTCGGAGCGCTGGACTCGTGACGATCAGTCTTTACCGGTGCTGCCGCTGTAAGAATGGTGTGCGTGAATGAAAATGTGGGTATGTTTTTTTAACGACTGTTGCTTGCTTTTCTTTGATAATTTTCAGAAAACAAGTGTAATTTTTGAGATAAGGTAAAGTAAACTTGACTATTTTCTTTTATCTATTTTAGACCATTTACATTGTATAGTTGCACTAATATACAAGTACGACATGTATCCGCGTTGTATTTTAGTAGCAGGTATGTACATTTGAAATATATTATTTCATACTCGCGTTGGTTTCGATTTATGATTAAATTTTTTACTTGTTATAAATTAGGTCTCTTATTGTTTGCAAATTTTAAAACAGGTACAGATTTGATTTACAGTTTTAAAAAAATAACTTTTGCTAAATAACAATACTTTGGTTCTTTTATTTATTTTCAGCTGTTTCTGACAATGGCAGAACTATTTTGTTCAAAATCATTTCGGAAATCGATCTTGGATTTCGGAATCAAAAACCATCAGAAGTAAAATTCACGATAAAAGCCAATTTTTATTTGTCAGGATCAAAAAATTTGGATATTCCATACAATGCAAGATTTTATAACGTTACAGTTATAAAAAGCGATAAGAGTACTAAAAATCAATATCTAGATACATGTTATACTTTCAATGAATTCATAAAAATATTTGAAATGCCATTTTCAATAAAATTCGACAGCTTTTATGTTGTACGTTATGGTTTTTTAAGTAAACATCTGAACTTTTATATTATAGGAATGGTTTATTATAATATTTTATTTTATCTAGATTGATGGTTTAATATTTAGTAATAAGGAAACTACATTATCAAAAAATTTAAAGTTTACCTACGCTACATTTATCTACCAAATTGACGTTGGAAAATTAATGGAAAAAGATAAGCCTGAATTTGTTGTGTATGCAAATGAAGTAATTTTAACAAAATCAAAATATTTTTATAAAAGCATATAAAATTATACAGTAGTACATATAAAAAATGTTTCAATTTTACAGACTAACATTCTTGGATACTGTGAACTGAAGTATAATTTAATAAAAATGCAAAAATCCGAAAACATCGCGGATTATCTCGTGAGCAAAGATTACACTAATAAACCTTGCCTGAAATCCACGAGAAACGCGGAGGATTATACTTTGGGAGAAATTTGCAATGCAGATTCTCAGGTTTGAAATTTTTTCTTTTCCTACATTTATTATTTTCTTTTTCTATATTTTGCTTGACTTTCATAAACTCATTTTAATTTAACCTTCTTAATGAATTCTGCAATTACAGAAAGATTATAAAATAAAAATTACGAATGATCGAAAATTGCAACTAAATAAATCTGTTAGTACTATTCAATATGCAAAAATAACTGATTCGAGAAGCTTTAAGCCGTGGAAAAAGTCACCTCAAGAGTTCCAGTTATCTATAAGGTATTTAATATTTTCACTTAGAAATTAGTATTATATTTATTATTTGAATCTACATTAGGATTATGTTTTACAGAACTTATGCACAGCATAAAACATCTTTAAATGGACTTTTAAAGAATAAATTAAATAAAGAAAATTCTAAACTTGTTAAAAGCTTAACATTTACTCGTCCAGATAGATCACTTATTTCTGGTCAACAAGCAAAGAAATCTGGTTCTAATCTAAGAGATTTATACAAAGCATTATCATGCGATGCTAGTGTCGATACTACATTTCGTGATTTTCTTGGAGAAACAATAAAATGTGAAATGGAAAGATAACTAGATTTTGTCATAGACGTAGTATACCAAATAATATATATTATGATGTAAACTGAAATGGAGGTAATTTTAAACTGTAATATGATAGAGAATTTATGTGAAATATAGTAATAAAATTAATGTATTATTTGAAGAAGTAAATGTTTCTTCTTGGACGGGTCAGCCTAAAACAATTTCATAATTAAAAAAGTTAACCAGAGTTACATCAACTAAAGTTCCAGGCGAATTAATCACCAAGCTACAATGACCTATTGTTCGAATAGTTCAACAAACTAATATTTCCCGGCTTAATAACCGTATATCTTGAAAAAGTATATATTTATCGATAAAACTCCGGGCATCGCAGCACCCCAGCATTATATCGCATACCTGTTGTAGAAGTCGTAGTAGTCTGTATGAGTTCCGTGATTTCTGCTTCCACAACGATGGAGTCGTCTTCGGGCAATTCGTTCGGTTGAAGTTCCGCCCTTAAAGACGGCCTAGTCACGAGGTTTATAGGCATCAGTTGAGTTGGAGGTACCGTTGATAACAGCATCGTTGCGTTTCGCAACCAGGACAGCTGAGCGCCTGGATTTAAATACATTTGAATATTTATAAGGTTTAAATGCATTTAAATTTATTGTATAATAATGTTATTTAAATTTTTCATTTGTTCGAATTCTGTTTGGTGATATGATGCAATCAATTTTGATGTTTTTTTATGACTGAGCGATTCGACGATGCTTTGTGAGCGTTTGATATAAATTTATGAAAAGCGATCGTTAACCAACTGTAAAGCTTTTATTAAATATTAGTTAATTGGATTACGTATTATCCCCTTCGCGGTTATAGACTAATGCAAATCCGTTAAATTTCTAATTATATTTAATTATTAATTATGCCTGATAGTGAGGCGTTGATTTATTTATCAATTAAAATAATCCCGATCCTCTTTTCCGCAATCATTACCAAATCCAGAATTAAATTATTTATTGACAAAGATAAAATCCATCGAATCAAAATAACGATAATAAAATTCCAGACCATCAACACCCACTAATCTTTCCCCAATTACCCCGAATAAATCCTAAACCACCAGTTACCAGATCATTTAAAATTACCAGTATCATCCTCGTCGGTAGCCGCCGTCGTATACTCAAAGCCAGAGCTATGAGCCCCAAGCCTGGCGGCCACACTGGCATCCTCGATCTCATTGTCGGCGGACGTGCGCAGAAGCAGGTCGGGTTGCGAGCTGGTAGGCGCCAGAGTCGGGGGCGGAGGCCGGACCAGTCGGTCTGGCCGGCAGACTTCGCCGTCCTGGCGCATGGGCGACGTGCACTGGCACCGGCCGAACAGATCCGGTATCAGAAAGTCGCAGTGCGTGTCGCTGTCCCAGAGCTGGCAGTGCGCGTTGCTGTAGCAGACTTGGCCCAGCTTCGCCGCTGCGGGGTGAGATGAGAGTTCGAGATTAGTTCAGAGGTTGCGGGTGGAGAGTTTTTTTGCTTTTGGTTTGGCGATGTTTGTATTGGGGTTGCTGGGTTATTGATTCTTAGGTCCAAACAAGTTTTTGGCTAAGGGTATAAGTTTGTATTAACAATGCGAAGAATTCTTTAAATAGTCTGGGATATTTTGCTTTTTTGTTTTTTGTAGTAAATTAAAAAAGTTCGATTATTATCGGAAACGTTGAAAATGAGAATAATACTGCTTAAAATATTGAATAGGAACAAATAAATATTTTAAAAATAATTAGAGCAAATAGGACATTTGTTTCATTACAATTGGAATATGTTTATAATTCTATTTTTTTTATATTCCAATTTAATGTTTTTTTTTCCATTTTAAAAACTGATCTATTTCTGTCAAAAAATTCGTATTTGAAAGAAGAAAATACATAAATAAATCACCGGGTCAGAGTTGTGGCCAAACAATCGTCCACAAATCCCTGTCTGTGGTCTAGACTAAAAATTTAAAGAGTAATGTTTTGACTTCAAACGTTTATGTTTTTGTCACGACTTATATTATACTGTAACTTTAACGGTAGTATTTTTATTTAGGCACATAAAATATACTTTATTTTTCAACATCAATATTAACAAAACAGACAACATTTTAAATAAAAAATAAAGTATTCGTATTTAATTTTTCCCTTAATTATAGTCAAGAAATTGAGATTTTACCTTTTATTTTTTTTTTATTTTTGAACTTTTACATATATTTGAGATCCCTTCAGAGCTCATTAAAATTTTTAAAATAATTAGACTGTTAATTAGACTGTAAATTAAAAGAAATGAAAGGTAATTTAATTTTAGAATCTCTGAATGATAATAATTTCCAAAATTATAAATTATTCTCATTATATTTAATTTTCGGCTACTTTTGAACTAATCAATACTTTTTAAAGTGTAAAAGCGCATAGTTGTAAATCCTCCCTAAGCGTAATAAACTTTGTAAAAAATGTAATAACTTAAAATTTCATTCAAATTAGTTTTCCAGAAATAAATTTAAATTCCTTGTTTCATTTATTTTAACTATAAAATGTATTTTATTCGAATGAGTTTTCCAGAAATAAGTTTAAATTTCTTGTTTCATTTACTTCAACTGTAAAATATTTAACGTTAAGTATCTACAAAATTTTTAAATTATGCTACTTATATGCGAATGATGTATGTGGACTCGTTAATGAAATAATCTATTTTTACCCATGAAAAAGTCAAAATGAATAACACAGGGTATATATCAATGTCAAACCACCATATTTTAACTTAAAGACATCTAAACAATAGACATTTGTGAATAACAAAAATCTGGATAATAAATGCTCCTCTTAAATTCCGAAACCGCCCAAAAATGAAACTTAATATCCTCATCTCCAAATAAAACCAATAACTACCCCAATCCGAAAAAAAACCCGATCCCACACCCTCGCCCCCCACATCCACCCTTCAGCCTCAGTACCAGCCAATACCCACTCAGCCAGCCATCCTCAACATCCATACAGCCGCAAAAAATAATGACGAGCCAACAGCAGCGCAGCCAGACTCGTGATATCAGAGCGGCGAACGAGCGCTGGAATTCCAACAGACAAGTTCACGGGACTACGTTTCCGTATTGGCAGAGCCGCTTGCATCGATCCCATACAGCCGCGCGCGCGCGCGTGCTTCGATCGCGAAACATCCGCGAGCAAACCGCACAGCGAGCTCAGAGACATACGTTTGCGGTCTCGCGGTTCGCCGCGGCTCTATGCGTCGCGCTGCGGAGACCGCAAGCCTTTGGATTCGATGAGCGTTCGTATCTGCTTTTTTCTTTTGGCTTTTTGACTTTGCAGTCTATGGGGTGAATGGGGATTTTTTTGAGAGGAGGAAAGGTGGGTTTGAAGCAGCTGGGAGCTGGGTTTCGAGTGGGTGAGTTTTTGTTGGGCTGAATTATTGCTGGTTCGTTATTTTTAATTAGTTTATTAATAATTTGTAGATTTATCAAGTATGCTGAATTTATTATTTAACGCAGGCGATGTGACCTTAGCCACTTAATTAATTTTATCGACTAAGTATTATTTATTTTTTATAAATATTCAGAAAAACATGCATAATTAACTTTTATTGACTGCCTCTTATAATTTTTTCATAAGTTTAAAAAAACATCTATAAATCTGCGCAAATCAGAAATCGCACGACATTTTACAACTCTTCAAAAAAATGTAAGAGCTTAGATTTTTACCAGGAAGCAGAACGAATTACAGCAATTAGTGAGATTTTCAAGTACGCTTTTCCGAGTAGCTCCTGCAATTACAAACTCAAAATCTCATCCAACAAATTCATATTACCTCTCATAAAGTCCATCCCCAGCCTGCAGAGCAAAAGCCAGTAAAAAAATGTCAAAATACTCACGTCCCAGGCAAGTGTGCCTGCGGTACTGCAAATAGCCTTCCTGGCACTTGCATAGTCCCTCGTCGCAGCTGCTGTTGGACACCCTGAGCGAGCACTGCTCGTCCACCTTGCACTCGTAGCCCAAAAGCGTCGCTGTAATTAAGAGCCCAGTCGAGCATGTTAAAACAGGCTATTATACTTACAACAAGCATATATATCTATGTATATACAAAAGTACATGCGGATTCGCGAGCTAGTGAAAGAGGGGGAGGATAGAAGTAAAAGGCCGATTCGATAATCGCGTTAATTGAAAGTCGCTGTTCGAAACTCAATTACCGGCTCTCCTTTTCCTCCTGCTCGCGTGTCTCTTTACTCGCTCTCCTCTGCGCCAGCTCGGGAACACGCGGCAAGAGAGGAGTTTTTCTTGTATAGGGCGGCACGACGTATACAGCGCCGTGGGGGGAATAAAGTCCACTGGCTCCGAATGCTTTCTGCAGGACTATTGTGGCTATGGCTATATACGTATATATATGGAGGACGAAGTTTGTATAATCGGACGGTAAAGTTCAGACGGGCCAGCTGCGCGCAAGACGCTGATTAATTGTTCGAATGGTCTTGCAGGTTTAATTATACGTTGCTCGAACCCCAACGTTTCTCCTTTGAAGATTTGAATAAATTGCGGAAAATCTAGTGTGTGGAGGAACGTTTAGCTCTTAACAGAATTACTCAACATTGCGCAACAAGCACGGATTCCCCGATAGAATCAGCAGTTAATCAACGAATTCCAATCGCTAAACAAAGCTCCAACTACGCCAACAATCCTATCCCTCCCTCCGTCAAAAAAAATCTCCCTCGCTTGGGAATCCCCTTAAAAGAGCGCAGCCGCGACAAGAAGAAAGCGCAGCGTGGAAACGTGCAGAGCGAGCCGCGCAAGAGATCCGCTCTCTTAGAATAGAGCTATATCGTAAGTTCCGCTCGGCCTTGGCTTTGTGCTCGCTCTCGTTTGGCATCGTATATATATACTCACACTCGAGGCAGTGCGTCCCATTGTACTGGGCAAAGAAGGGCTGACAGGCGCAGTAGCCCAGCTGGCACTGGCTCCTGACTATGCTGGCCTCGCACTCTCGGTCCTTGTTGCACTCGTCGCCCAGCTTCAGAAGAGCCGCCGCCGGCCCATCCTGCTGATCCTCTGACTCCTGCCCGAGAGAGCTGGATATCTGGAAAAGAAGAGAGAGAGATGTAGCTGGGTGTATTGAGCTTTTGTCGGCTGACGGGATTGGCTCTGTTGTGGCTAGAGTGGGATTTTTGAGGCGAGGCTTTGAAGGAGCTTGAATAGGGAGCTCGCCGTGCTTTCGCGAGGATGGATAAGTGAGTTGTGGGAGGTGGAGGAAGAGTTGGAAATTGAATTCAAGCCGAGTGCTTCTGAAGGTTGCTATTTTGCCAATAGCTCGACTGGCCAGACGCTTCTTTATCAATGGATTGCTGCGCTCGCTTAACTGCAACTTCGACGACTACTAGAAACTGCAATTCCCCGGAGCTAGCCGAGCGTAACGGGCAATCGCATAAACAAAATTCCCCGGCCGCTAATAAAAAGCATCCCAACACATGGCCGCTAGAAAACAAATAAAGAAGCCCGGACTTGCCATTAAAGCCCTGAAATATATATCATCAAAATCTGCATACACAGTCGGCTGCGCGCGCGCGCAAAAAGAAGCAGACCTTTTAACATCTCGCTCGGCAAATCCTAGCCCCAGGCACTTCCTGATGCGCTACCGCTCTCCGCGGCCTAGCAGTACTTTATAGAGCCGGCAATTTTTTGCCCCCCTCCCTCCTATAGGCAGCGGCGCTCTCTGCGCTCGCTCGCGCGAACAATGATGAACAATGTCCGATCCGCAAACGGACCGAGGCGAGCGCGTTAAGACTGAATTATCGACGGCTAATTTATCACGATTTCCATGCAGCCGTAGTCCCGTAGCGCAGCCCTCGACGAGGAAGCGTCCGTTGGCTATGTATATATATTGAAATTGAAATGGGATTGCCGGCTGAAGCGAGCCTCGACGGCTTATTGGAAAATTGTATATTTATTACGTGTAAGCGCGTACCGATCTGCGGCTTGC
>JAPYZB010002809.1:0-11315 GCA_030522745.1 Eupelmus kiefferi
TATCTAAATTACTAATATTTTCAACTATTTGTAAAACTAATTTTTAAAATGCTTTTATTTCAAAAAACTAAATCTGTCAGTTTGTGGAGATACATAAAATAAATAAAATAAACATTTTCCTTCGAAGAGGGGTTGTCGAAAGGCTATTTTGGCTAATAAAGTCCTGATACCTTAAGTAGAAACAAAGAGAAAAGTTCTTGGTATATTCAAGAACAAGAACTAATTATTTTAAGTAGCGATAAATGTCATTTTAAATTTAATAGAAAGCTTTAAACTTTAGTGCTCCGTTATTCCCTAGTCTACCCTATATCCTGGACATCATTGATAATTGCTACTACTGAATTGAACTGAAATTATTCTCAAATCTAATTTATTTAAAATTAATACTTTTGACCAAAAGAATTCAAGTCTACTTATCTGATTTAAAATCCGTTGAAGTTTTCAGGCAAAAAGTCATTGAAGATCACAAAAAAACTAACATCGATTCTTCTTATATCTTCCTAATAAACTGTATAATTTTAATACTGAAGCATATGTATCTTAATCCCATCCATACAGCTTACCGCTGAACATAAACACTAGAACTGGTCGTCTGCTTCTTACTGATGTACTATTAACTCAGAGTTAATCTCGAATATGAATATAAACTACAAAAAATCAACCGGTCAAGATATGCGTAGCTTTTTGCAATTTTCTTGGAAAAAGTAAACTGCATATTAAAGAAATCCAAAAAAATAATTTGTAATTTATTGCAAATAATGTAAACTATTTTAGTTGGCAACATAGTCTCTACCAAGAGCTTAAATTTAAAAAAAAAAGAGGAAATTACTTGAATAATAATGGCAATATTAATTAGAAATACTGACAATTGGTTTTACTTTGACTATTTTTGTATTTGGAAAAATCATATATTTATCGCTAACCAACATTTTTATTTCGTTTATTCCCGAATCACCAGTAAAGGCTACATTATTGAAATTTACTTTATTCCCTGCTAATTTTAAGTTTGATAATTAAGAATAAATTGTCATTAAATTTAATTATTTTTACAGTTGAGTCGGAAATAAAACATATGCGACTCGGGAATAGCCTCCTCCTCGCTTTGGTCGTGCAGTAAACTCACCCGCGGG
The DNA here is from genome assembly GCA_030522745.1 of Eupelmus kiefferi. Taxonomy (NCBI): domain Eukaryota; kingdom Metazoa; phylum Arthropoda; class Insecta; order Hymenoptera; family Eupelmidae; genus Eupelmus; species Eupelmus kiefferi. The sequence continues at coordinate 1,131 of JAPYZB010002809.1, forward strand.
AATAATCCACGACTTTATAATCCCTCGAAATAACGGCTAGTTTCGGAGATAAAAAAAATCTTAAACACGGCGGCGGCGGCGGCAGCAGCGAGATATCTTTATAATATAGAGAGATATATACATTAAATTAATGACAGAATTAAAAATCAATAAAAAATTGAATAAAGTAAAATAAAACCTTAGACTCTTTCATAATGAAGCATAGACATCAGACTGCAGTTTAGGCAAAAGAAGGTAAGTGTGGTAGTTTAAATGATAGCAACAATAGACTAGACTAGTAAAATTACATTTATAATTTTTTTATAAAGAATTCCTCTTTATATTTTTTTTATACATTATAAATTTTTTGTTACAAAGATAATAATATATAAACTACAAATCTAAGGTATTAATATTTACTTTTTGTCGTATTTAAGGAAAAATTCATTGTAATGATGAGTAAAGTAAACACATTATTTATAGTATTAATTTTTATATTTCTTTTATTAAATTTGAAAAATTATATACCAATAAATTAGCAGCGATTTTTAAAAATTAGTTAAATTAAAAAATTAGGTAATGGATTTGTTTACGTAGATTGAAATCAGTAATTTCATTCGTGACCGAACTACAATAGTAGAAAATCATTTTAAACATAAAAGTAGTTAAAAACTCTATTCGTATCTCAGAAACCTATGAAAATGTTCGTACCACGTAATAATATATTCAGCCTGAAAACAATATTTCTTTTGGTGTTTTATATGTCTGCTATAACGGTAGGTGAAAAATAGCAAACTATTACTGAATAACTTGATTTGAAAACTTATATTTAAAGTAATTTCAAACAAAAGTTTTTAAATTAAAAAATTTAATTTTCTTTGAAATGTTTAATAGATATAATATTAATTTAGCAAAAATACTATCTATATAAAAGAGTAGTATAAATATAGGTAAATGCAAGCACACTTGATTATTGTGAGTTTTTAAAATAGATTTGAATATACTTGATCTAACAATAAGAAGTGCACACATACCTTGAAGAAGTTACTAAAAACTGTCTTCCTTACATTTATTAAAATGTGAAGTTATTACAACTGTCTCTTTTTCTGTATTAAGAAAATAAAAAAATATTTTTTTAGCATAGTAGAATAGCAGCATAGTAAATTCAGCAAAAATTGTGGAGTTTTAATAATGTTAAATTTGGGTAAAACAAAAAAAAATCTATCTTCGCATTCTTTACAAAATTTTATATTTTTTATAAAGGATTGCCCATTTAAAACACAAAATGTAATTATATATAAGACATTTTTCGCCCTAACAAAGCAATTTTATATTTAAAACAATTTATGAAAATGAGATCATATAAAACACGACTGACGCTATAAAATCCATTTAATTACTATTTCTTTATATTCTGTTTATAGGCTCGACAAGAGAATCGTCGACCTCCCAATCGTGCTGCTTCACAGAATGACAATACTTTATATGATACATTCAAGGCAAGTTATGATAAGTGCCTTGATAAGTACGGAGTAAACTCAGGTATGTAATTATTATTTTCTTTTATTTATTAATGTAAATAATATAAACTACTAACTAGGAGAGTATCACATCTCCGGATCACAGATCTTGATAAAACTTTGGGATATATTTTTGGGTATCAAAAAATGAGGAAAGCCAAAGCCGTACGGTCCAACGCTTTTAAAAACTCATTTTATCAACGTTTGTAGTTTTATTTTAAGAAAAATATGAAAAATGAGCTTGTACTTGTAATGCGAATATTTCAGTCTACGACTTGTCCAAAAAAAGTCTTCTGAAAATCAACTAAATTCCTTAGTTCGGAATTTTATAGTTAATAAGTGTATTTTCGTTACTCAACTTTAAACAAGCATAAATTTGCTTCTAATTATCAAGTCTTAATTTTGAAAACGGCAAATTAAAGCTTGTTTTTTCGTCTTTAATTTTAGCTATTGAAAATTTATTGAGAATATTCGCAGACTGAAATACTTGCATTTCAAGTAGAAGCTCATTTTTCATATTTTTCTTAAAATAAAACTACAAACGTTGATAAAATAAGTTTTCCAAAGCGTTGGACCGTACGGCTTTGGCGTTCCTCATTTTTTGGTACCCAAAAACATATCCCAAAGTAAAAATAAAATAAAAATGTTTTCAATTTTTTGACAGAGGATTACAAGCAGATTAAAAAGAGAAATGATCCTAAACTTCGATGTATTCCAAACTGTGCATTAATCGAAGAAGAAATTGTAAGTAAAACATGCAGAATGGATGAAAAATAAATATAATTCTTATTTACATATTAATTCTACTTATTTAATTTATTGTATTAAAGCTAGATCAAGATGGAAAAGTTAATGAAATTAAACTACTTGATAATTTAAAACCTTTATTTAAAGATGATACAAATATAAACGAAGCAATACGCTCTTGCAACACCAATGGTAATATAAATTTTATACTTTTCATAGTGATGGACAATCATAGTTATGATTGTATTTAACCTTTTTCTGAAAAAATTGATTTATTTTTACTTAACAATTTTTATAATTTTATTTTATGATTTTTATGTATTTGACAAATAAAGGGCATGCAAAAGACAACTGTATGAAGATATTTGGTTTCACCAAATGTATTAATCAAAAATTGAAAAAATTAGAAAAACGAAAACCAAGTCCTGCAGAAAAACCTGAAGAAAAACCAGAAGAAAAGCACGAAGGGAAACCAGAAGAAAAACCTGAAGAAAAACCAGAAGAAAAACCAGAATCAAAACCAGAAGAAAAACCAGAAGGAAAACCAGAATAAAAACCAATAAAAGACAAAAGAAGAATAGCTGATGGAATAAATGCACAAATATACTTATTACAAATTGAAAAATTTTTCAACATTGCAATATTTTGTGTAAGATTAAATATTATAGAAAATTAATTGTATAATTACGAAGGTCTAATAAAGAAATTATTATTATAATATTATTGTTCAACTATAAAAATATATAGTTAAATAATAAAATTAGTGTAATTATAAAACAAATTTATGGTGCAATTTTTTAAACATTATTTTAAAAGTTTATTTAGTTCCTTTTCTTGCAAAAATACATCTTGGATCGTTTCATTCATAAATTTTAATTCTCTCTATACGTTACGATTTCTTTGAATTCTCTTTTATACTTAATCTTACTGCACTAGCATTATATAACAAACTGTTATTTTTTTCAATTCAAATATAATCTACAAGTTTAATAGTTACGACTAAATTACTTATTTCTTTCTAGAACATTTATCTTTTAATAATATTGTTTACTTTGATAATAAACTAATATTTTCAATAGAATCTCATGACAATAGAATTTTATGACAATATACTTGGATATATTTCAATAGAAATTTTATTCTGATCAGATGAGTTAAAATTTAATCAATCATATATTTATATTATAATTAATATAATTATTTGTAACTCAAGCTATTGGTATGGTATTAAATTCTATATTTAACAACAAAATTATGAAATTTTGTTGTTAAAACATATAGTGTCAATATTATCACGGATCAGTTAAACGTATTCTTAGGTAACGTGACTATTCATTGCAAAAAATTAAATTTAATGTTAAAAATGACAAAAGCAAAGATATTAATATGCGGAAGTTTAGAACAGAGAATAATTTTAAGTATCATGTCAATTGAATTTACATGTTTAGATTACGTATGCGAAACGAATGTATTCAAAATAAAAACTTAATTTTTTTAAATAAAATAAACACTACTTAAAAATGATGTTATATGATATAAACAGATCGATAAATATAATTTTGATGATTTTAGTTCCAGAATAATTCTTAAAATGCAAATAATTCTTTGCTAATTTATTTTAGCAAGGATATTTTATAACGACCATAAAATAAAAGATAATGGATATTTAGGTATAAATAAATTAGAAATTTTATAAAAAAATTGTTATTTATAATTTTTCTTATTCTCTAATGTGCTTAAAGATATAAAGAGATAAATAGAAAAAAGGTAATATAAATTATTAAACAAATAGATACTTAATCGATATTGAAATTTGAGCGAAAATAGATATTGAAATTGATAAAAAATTAGCTTGATACCTAAGCTAGTTGAAAAATGTGGTATTGATTTGTTACAGGGATTCGTCAAAATTAAAAAAGACTAAATTATGTATGAAAAATTTGTTCTTTATAGAATTATTTATTGCGAAAACATTAAATATTATTTCAATAAAATATTATTTTAGTAGTTTTTTTAAAAAATGAAACTAAGATACTAAAACATTGTGTGCATTAACATTTTATATATATATATATATTCATTTATAAAATTAGTTTATGATTTTCTAGAAAGTTTTTTGATTAACTCGCTACAATCTATTGACATTGAATCCAACCGATTGTATATCCATACTTGACTCATTTACATCGAATCCACAGCACCGAATCAGTCTTGCATTTTTGGATAAATTTCTTTACCATTTTAATTGTCGCTCATAAATGTGTGAGTATATAGAGTTTATTCTATTATAATGCCGATGTTTCAAAGGATATAAAGACAAATAGCTTTTTAAAGCTTAATTAAAAAAAAGTACATTCTTATAAACAGAGAGTCAGTCCAAAATTGATATAGTTGATTAGAATTGCAGATCTGAGCGATTTAACAAAGATATTATATATTTAATTATATGTCAAATTTTTTACTAAACTGTATTGAAAATACATTCAGTCGGATATTAAAGTAAATTTACTTTTTCATAACTAAAATTTTGATTTTTATCTGAATTTGATACAAGTTTCTTTTTATGCATATTATAGTAATTAATATTTTTTATTCTGTGAATAAATTTAATATAAATAATATTGTTATTTTGAAATATACGATCTTTTATGCAAATAGCAAGAACAATGAGGTACAATTCTTCCTGAAATAATTGATGTTATTCGAGTGATTTAAACTATTCACATTCCATTGGTGACATAAGAGCTGCAATTAATACTTTAGAACACATCCTATTACAGTAATCTGCCACATTATAATACTTGTCACATTTGACCGAGAGTAGTATAAATATTGCTACAATGCTTAGAAAATTTCAATTGTAAAACAAAATTTGAAGCGTACTATTTACTAGAGCGACAATGAAAGGCGTTATATTAATCCTTTGCGCTCTCGTCGCAACGGTGAGCTGATATACATATAAAACAAAATTTCATAAAAATATAATGTCTATTAGAATTTGATAATTATTTTACAAACATTTATGTATATAACTTTGAATTAATTCTATAAATCTTTATTATGTAAAATCTACTAGCTGTATGAATTTTATCAGTTCAAAATGTTCAACATTTTAACAGTTTTATATTAATGTTATTTAAGTATTCATATTACGATATATCTGATTTATTATTATTTGATAAAGGTACCTGCTCTTAGCCAATGGAGGAGACATAAATATTTTCACGAATGCTTAGATGAATATGAACTGACCAAAGGTATAACTAAAACTTTTACTATTCTGTAGAGTTTTAAAATTTTAGTTTGATTTAATTATAAATTAATTTTATTAATTTAAATAAATTTATTAGATGAGTATAAACAGCTGTTATTCAAAAGAGATATTAAAGCTGGATGCGTTATGGCTTGCTCTATGGAGAAAAAAGATGAGGTAAGATTATTGGAAATATAATTATGTGATTATATAAAATAAGCACTTAACGTTATCAACTAGTTTCTTATATGATACAACCACTAAAGAAAGTACGTATTTTATTTATAAATGAATTATTGCAATTACCCTAATATTTTTTTTTTAGTTTGAAAACACAAAAATTTAAGAGATTTAAAAGAATTCATATTATATTTAATTATATTACACATAAGATGCATAACAGTTTTAAAAAATCATAAAAATTGAATAATATAGATGTCATTTGAAACAAAAAGTAAAGAAATAAGCTACTACAAATTGAAATTAAAGAATTAGTGGAGAGATGCAGAAGTATATACACGCGCACATATAAACTCCTACACACAAACCTTAATACACAAACACAACTATGCACATTCACATATACACTTTCATACAGATAATTTCTAAAAATAGTATTCGACTCTAAATTTTTTTAAATTTGTTAATAAAATTATTTTTTTAATTTTTTATATTAAGAAAGTTGAAACTTCTTGAATTTTTTTGTACAGTCACAATAAATTTGGTATACTTCAAATGCGTCTGCTACTCAACTAATAAAGTCAGAGGTTTTCATACGACTGTATCTTCTCTAATTATTTAATTTTCAAGTAGTATTATTATAGCACGAAAGCAAAAAAATTATGTCAAAGTTATAAGGACCCATTTTTACTATCACAGAATTTAAAATTTGTGTGTGATTAAAAGACAAAAAATGTATATACTGAGATGAGTTGAATCGTATTAAACGTTATCTTTTTAGATGATTGGCGGTCTCATTGATGAAAAGAAAATGCGACGAAATATGGAACATGTAGCGAAAAAAGTAGGTCATAAGCAATTGTCTAAAGTATTGCACACTTGCAGAATGGCAGGTAATGTATTTCAATTTATTTGTTTTTTGCTTCATATTATATACAATTTAAATACTATTAAATATTATAACAATCTAAAATTATAATATTTAAAGTTTGAGCCTTAACAAACTGCATAATAATCATAGATAATTTTCTTCATATTAATAAGGGATGTTATTTAATTTTAGTGGAAGATGTATCTGATAAATGCGAGAAAGCTTTAAAAATGCGAACTTGCCGACAAAAAGAATTATGGAAGGTGGGAATACAAAAATCAGATATATTTTGTAAAATATTTGAAATGTAATTTACTTTATTTTGTTTAAGTTACGAGCTCTTACACGCATGGAAAAGCGAGCAATGTTTAAACAGTGCTTAAATGAAAATAATTTGACCAGGGGTATGTAATAAATTTGTATAATATTATTTTATACATTTTAAAATTACGTTTTATTTAAAATTTAAATGCCTAATTATTTTAAATAGAAGAGTTTATTGATCTTAAAAAGAATGCTGACCCCAGAGCTGGATGCGTCATGGCCTGTGTAATGGAGAAAAAGGGAGAGGTGATATTTAACAAAGAAATTCAACACATTGTGTAATATTGTTTAAATATGTACTCGTACATAATTAATATGTAATTATTACAGTTAACTGAAGGCCAGATTAACAAAGAAAAAGTGTTAAAAAATATGCCAAATATAGCAGTTACAAGAATCGGCAAAAATAAATTATCTGCATTAGTGGATACTTGTATAGCTGAAGGTAAGAAATGATTTTTACGATAGTAATTGCATCATTGGAATGAAAAACCTATTTTGTTTATTACTTATAAATAAATATGTACTTTTTCAAACTCAAAGGAATTTTATATAAAATTATTTAATATAGTTATGAGTTTTCTGATATGATAAAAATAAGCATTACAATTATTTCAGTTTAACTAACTGATATTCAAAAAAATTTGCTTGTTAATAAATAACTGTATAAATACTTATGGTTTATAGCTGACGATGGTGCTGATAAGTGTGAAAAAGCCCTAACAATGAGAACTTGCAAGCGACGAGAATTATGGAAGGTAAGATGTAAAACAAAATCTTTATAAACTATACATAAAAACAATTATAGTATACAAAATTTATTATTGATATTAATAAATTTATAATAGGTTTTTAATAATGTTTTATAATCATTATAATTATAAATTTAATAATTTTATTTTATTTCATATGATAGCTCCACACTCGCGGTCTCCGCAGAAGGAACAGCAAAGAACAGTGCTTAAAGGTGTACGGTTTAAGCAAAGGTAGCAAAATTTCTTTAACGTAAATATATTTAAAGTTTGTTAGTAATATTATTGATGAATGAAAAATTTTCTCTGACAGACGAATATAAAGAATTAAAAAAGAATGATGATATCAGAGCCGGACAAGTTATGGCTTGCATTATGAAGAAGAAAAGCGAAGTATGTATGGATAGATTACTAAGTATGCGAAAATAAATTAATTAGGCAATTTTAAACATATAATCATAAATATGATATTTGTAGATGAGAGACGGAAAGTTTGACTTTGATACAATAGTTGAACATATGCACCGCCATTCCCACAGGAAAATTGGCCATGACAAGTTGTACGAAATAGTGAGCACTTGTGCAGATAAAGGTAAATGTAAATTAAAATATATAATTTTAAAGTTTTTATAAAAACAGTGCTAGAAGCACGTAAATTAGAGTATTTTATGGAAATCTGATATAAGAAATTGCCTTTGTTCATAGACTACTTCAAATATCAGTAATTTTATCGTATTTAATATTTAACTATTTATTTTTTTCGAAGAAATGTTGATAAATATTTTTCTTATATAAAGAGTGTCCATTTTTTGAGTCACTGAATCAGTTTCAACATTAAGATATATTTTTTAAAATCAAAAGATAAAAGAAAAACTGTGCAGTGGTCTAGTCTAACACTTTGGAAGATTTAATTATATAGAATGTATATAACGTTATGTACATAACTTATTTTCCAAAGATTTCGAGCGCACTAGTTAATGGTTAAATGTTGGCTTTATAATTTTTTTTTTTTTTTTTTGGTATGACAAAACATATCTTATTTGTTCAGCTAATTCTCTGACTTGAATAAGTAATACTCTCCTCGTCGGTTTAAATTTCGAAGTTTGAATCAAAATAACAATTTAAATATTTGTGGTTTATAGCTGATGACTTTAAATCAAAAGCTCAAAGGGCAATGGTCATGAAGAAATGCTTGGATGCAGCAGAACGACGAGAAGTACAAAATTCTCAGTAAAACTATCGTTATATACTACAATATATAACTTTTAAATTATACATGTTATTTAATTAATAAAATTTGCAACTTAAATTGGCAACGAATTTTCATTTTCTTTACATTGCTTAATACTTTTAAAATATTTCACACGAATATATAAATTTATAGAGTTTCTGCATATCATCAGTAATTGATTAAATTTTTATTAATTGTAATTTCAAATGTAATTAATTTCGGAAAAAAACTGTTCAAAATCGTTTTATTATATCATTGATTCTCCCGAGTAGAAAAGTAATATTCCGTATTTTATCTTAAATTTGTAAAATTTGCGCTGTTTTAAAGTTTTTTATACCATCAGTTTTCTTAAAGTCAGCTTGAACTTTCCTGATCGCTATTTAATCTAATCTTTTTTGTTTTTTTTTCACACTTTTATTTTTCACTTTCGTTTTTATCCTTTTGAGACTAATTATAAGTTTTTTAATTAATTGACTCTGATGACTTTCCATCAATACTAATTTATTGCCAAATTTTTTGAAAATTTTTCAGAGTTAATTAAATAAAAAATACCAATTTCTTCCATCATTTGCATCAAATATATATAGTACTAACTATAAGTTCTTGTACTTCTTTTCGCTACTTCAGACTTTCATTATTCATTTTATTTTTTCTTGGGGGGGGGGGGGCAGGGGCAATTTCGAAAAAAAAGACTCGAAAACTTGATCACAAGTTTTATCAACTCTGACAGCGGCATTTCTCGCCATCATTTTTTTATGATTTTTTAGAGTAAGCTGCGTCGTTCTTTTTGAAAGTAACGTCCAGAAGACTTATTCCAAAAATTCTATAAATCAATTCGTAATCTCGTTCTTGTCGCCATTTGTAAACAATCATTTCTCTTTGAACGTCATCATAAGGCCATCAGAAGGACTGATACATACATGCTTTATTTATAGCCAAAAGATCAGTGGTAGTTTCGATATCATGAACTTCAAAGAGCAATCTGTTAAATTTTAAACTGAGAATTTTGACGTTGCAGTACAGCAAGGTAAAAAATGAAAACGATATATAGAAACTTACTTTCAAACAAATGAATCATTTTCTGTGGACCATCAAATAGTAATTAAGCTAGTGGCTTGCGTGTACATATAATGCATTTCAATGGAGTTCGTTTTAAAAACTTATAAAGAAAAGAAGCTATACACGGAGAGAATATTGATGCCAAAAAGTTACTTATAAAAAGGTATATGTTTTTTTTAAAATTTGTTATAAAAAGATAATATATAATAAAAAATTTTTTTAAATAAAGTCTTTCTAAGCTTGTAATAAATAAAAAAGTACAGATATAA
>JAPYZB010002810.1:0-11312 GCA_030522745.1 Eupelmus kiefferi
CCTAGGTTTATCACGTAGAAGAAGGTAGAGTTAAGGCTCCAAAGTTTTTCGATGAGGATCTAGAAGATCATCAGCCTTTCCCAACAGTTCAGGCAGTACTTCAGGAACTAGAACAACATGTTGGCTGTAATATTGAAATAAAATGGACTATGCAGTTGAAGGTAACACTAATGGATGCCGATTATAGATAACAAAAGTTTTATTTGAATCAACAAACGCTAATGATATACATATTTTCTTCAGGATGGCACATTTGAACTTAATCACCCTTTTGACCTCAATCTGTACTTGGACACCATACTTAAAGTTGTACTGGAACACGGTGGCGATCGTAAGATCGTATTTTCGTCATTCAATCCAGATATCTGCGCCATGATGCGGCTGAAGCAGAATAAGTATCCTGTGGTTTTCTTGACTCAAGGAATAACTATCAAGTATCCAACTTATCACGATCCAAGATGCCAGTCAATACCGATGGCCATGAGGCATGCACTGGCTGCAGACATTCTAGGGATAAATGTTCACACAGAAGATATTCTACGTGATCCGAGCCAAGTTAAGGTGGTCAAAGACCGTGGACTTATCATATTTTGTTGGGGTGATGATAATAACGATAAAGATACCATTCAACACCTCAAAAAACTTGGCCTACACGCTGTTATTTACGATAAGTAAGTAAAACGTTGTCATAAACTCTGATATTTAAATTGAAATAGCAATTATAATTTTCATTCAATCAAAACTAATTTTTCGATACTTATTTTACAGAATCGACGAATATAATGCGAAGGAGGTCAAAGAGAGCATATTCTTAGTGGATGCCAGAGAAAGTCAGAAGACTCTGTTAGCTTTGGCTCAGGTTAATCAGGCAGCGGCTGCCTGCGCCGGAACAGGGGGTGTCGCTGCTTCGTTGGCGGCGCCGTTTGTGAACAGCGCCGGTGGTAGCGAGAGCGACGACAGTGTCGGTGGCTCCAGCGTCAATTTGACGAGTAGTAACTGTGATATAACACAACAGGAAAAGGATATCCGCGATCTTACCAAGGACTTTAGCGTGTGCGCGGCCACATTCGGTCATCCGCCCAAAGTAAAGGCCCTTGCTGATATAGTTTGTAATGATCCGCCTGAGATTCGGACGGAGGACGAGTCGGCGAAGGACTCCCTCTGATGTAATTCCTTTAGAGAAGGATTTAAATTGTGCTTTTGAAAATTAGGCGCGAGGCGGGCGTCGATACTTTTTTGTTTTGTCCTTTCCTTATTAAATACACTTTTTTGTAAAGAAAAAAAGTTTTATGCAGATTCTCACGCGCTTTTTGATTATGCGCGTTCATCATGTAAACAAGAGTGAGTTATTTAAAAAGTGAAGTATGTATTACCATTTGATTTTACGAGGCATGATGCGTACAATGAAAAATTTTTTATAAAACGAACTATAATGTTAATATATATATGGCCGAAATTTAAAGGTCCCTCGAGAAAGCAGTCACATTTTTACAATAAATATATTTTTTTATAGCTCACTCCTGTGTCAAATAGAATCAACGATCTATGGTAAAAAAAAAATAATAAAATTAGTAAAAAAAAATCATTGTAATTTAAACGATCAGTTATGCAAACTCTGCTCTTTTTCGAAATGATGGCAATTTTTTGTAGAATACAGCGAAGCCTCAGGTACTTGCCGCAAAAGTACGATGCATTCACTATATTTAGCAATAACTCCTGTTTATCACTTAAAGGTGTATTATTCATGTGCTATATAATAGATCGTGGTAACTTCTTTCAATCTAAAATTCACCGAGTAGGTGTAGATATAATATTCAGTTGCGATTAGTAACTAACGACAAAGCTTTTCAATTCTATGATTAATTATATCAGATACTGATGGTATTGAGTTTAACTAACTTCGAATTATTATTTAGATTCGTCAAATACTCAATAATTGAATAAATGCCTAGTAGGCTCGAAAGTTTTCAAAAAATAAAATATAAGAATATATGTTAATACTTTGAATACGGTAAAAAAAATGTTCTCTTACGTACATTCAATTATCGTTGTTTGACATTCTTAAATATTACTGTTGAGGTTTTTTATCTAATAGAATTAGAATAGAATTAGTTTTTTAATAACTTTTCTTTATGAACTTAGAATAAAGTTTTGAAATTCGTAGATCTTTTCATCAGTAATCTCGTTTAAATTAATGTAATATGACTATGGATAAAAGAACAGGAGCATTCTTTGATTCTAAAGATTTTATGCTAAGAGTTGCTGTGAATGCAGTCTACAATTTTAATAGGCAAATTTATAAGGCATTCGAACTCGCGGAAAGGTAACACCCGAGGCTGCCCTGTAAAATTAAACAAAAAAAAAAAAAAAAAAAAAAAACAAGATGGTTTTTGTAATTTAAGTAAGACTATCATGAAATAATTTATAACATTTTTTAATATGATTTACACAATATTTACCAAATCTAAATATCTGCGTCATTTTATTTTCCTTAAAAGACTATGTAATTGTTATTCATTAAGATTACTTTATAAATTTAGTTGAAGATAAAAAATTAAATGCAGGAACATTAAAATTGATATAACTATATTTATTAAAATTAGAATGGACACATAAATTTTACTTACTTTAAAAACTACATTTATAAATGATGCAGAATTAATGAAAAATTAATTTTTAAATTTTGGTAAATAAGAATATTTATACGTTCTTAGAATATTTTTAAGTAATAACAGGTAGTTTGATAAAAATAATTACAAATGTGTAATTTATGGGAAAACAGGGAAAAGGACTAACGATAATTTTACAGAGGTAATTGGTGATTTTTATTTTAAAAAGCACGTAGTTCCTCTAATACTTTGGATTCTTAAGAGTCAATATTGTAATAAAATTTTGTAATCTACTTGAATATTGAGCAAGATATGTTGAATAGGCTCTTTGTTTTTCAAAAGAATTTCAGCTTACTAAGCACTTGATACAAATATATATATTTCGATTCTGAAATTTATATTAGAAATAAAATTACTTGTACTGCTGGTGGTGCATCAACAGTTTGTTCTTCAGGATAGAGCAATTGTATCAATTGTTGGCATCCTAATGTGTGATATCATCCAGCGCTTATTTAAAAAAAATTACATTGATCATTGCATTATTTGAACATTCATTAAAGTGTATACTACTGCGTCTTCAGAGCAAGGCTTTACGTTATTAACATTGTTTTGTTATGTAAAGTTAGATAAGAGCAAAAAGGGTTGCATAGTTGCTGTTAAATTTTAAAAATCAACGTAAGCTTGTAATAAATAAATGTCATATTGAGGCAACAAACTTTAGATAATAGTTTTTGGTAAATTAAACGCGCTTAAATTAATTTGTGCTATTTGCGTACTGTCAAGTGCAAGTTCACTGCGGCAAATAAGAAATAATTTCAGATTTGTAAATTTGAATTATTTTTTCCTCAAACTTTCACTGATCCTAAAATACCTCCAATTTTAACTGCATATTTCAGGAATGAGATGATGGTTGAGCAAGAAGAAACCACTGAACAAGTTATTTTAAAGATGTTTTTATTGAATTAATTTACTGGTCTTTAACTTCACGTAATCGTCGGACTGCCGACCTGACTGAAGCTGCTGTCGTTGTGGAAAATACCCAGGCTCCTCCAGCAACGGTCCTCTTGCACCTTTTGCAAGACCATACACCAACGACACTTCGTTTCATTGCTTCCTATAATAGTTAAAAAAAATTTTTACTGTTGAAACTATATTTTTTGAATATACATAGTATTTTTTATAATTATTGAGCTTGATTATTTACCTTTCCACAGAAAGTGCAAGTGTATTTGCTGTGCTGTGTTATTTCCATCTTCTTGACCATCTTTCTGAGTGAGGCACCATAACGGGTACCATACTTGCCAGTGATTCCAACCTTCTTGGTGCGCTTGGCCTGTTAAAAATATACAGATAATTAGGATATAACAAATTTAAGAAACTTAATTTTTAAAATCTATGATAAACCGTTTTCTTTTAATAATTTTAGACAAAGATAAAAAATGTATTAATCGTAAACAATAACGAATCACAATATTCAGAATCACTTTTGATAAAAAAAAAAGAACTACTAAAACTAAAAAGTATTTTTAATATAACACAACACTCGAACACTTCTATCAACAATAATAACAATGAATTATTTTAATAATCATCGTTCGTATTAACAAAAGTCCATGGGGTAGCACACGAAACGTCAACATAACCCCACTTTTAAGGACCTCCCTTTCAACGCAATTTACTATCTTTCAAATCACAATAATCGAAAACTACAAGGTGCAATCGACGTAGAAATTAACGGTTATCACTAATTGTAAAACACTGTCGTTATTTTGCAAGGATTCCTTTGAAATTCGAGGATTATTTTATTACCATTTTGAGGTCGGTAGTGCACACTCGTCAACAGAACCGGAAAAGACCTTCGCGTTCGCGCACGGCAACTCGCTCTGACTTCCCGCCGCTCCGTTTGGATTCGCTACTAGCGCGTATACGCGCTTTTTTGATTTTCTTTTCGTTTATATTAGTGGAATTAATAAAATTAGAAGTATTTATAAGTAATGTTAAAAATATTAATAATTTGAAAAACTTATTATTAAAGTATTATTTATCTTTAGATTGTTTTGTTAGAAAATTAAAATAATTAATATAAATCAAAGTAATGGTACTTATTTTTTAAAATAATTTTTGAGCTTTCATGAAAAATGTTAAAATAATTTGTTTATTTTAACTATGAGATTACTACTAAGTTTTTGAAGTAGTACAGAAAATTTAATAATTTTGTTTTTGATATTATTTCTTAAATACTACTTTTTAATTATATAATTCTATAAGTAGTTATTTATTCAATTTTAGTTTAATATTTTATTATTAATTAATAAGTAAAATAAGATATTTTCTTCCCATCATTATTAATAATTTAAGATAAAGATAAAAAATATCATTTAATAAAATAATACATTATTTTTATAAAAATTTTCTTAATTTTTATTGATTATGAATTACATTATATAAAAAACCATCTTAATTTTGAAAAAAATGTTATTTTTAAAATAAAATACCATAAAAATCTATTTATAACAAAAATATACAACTTTTTAGTAGAAAAATACTGTAGTTTATAACAAATTGAAATTTTCCCAAAAACTACATTGACAAACTTTCCCTGTCATCCATTCCGCAGCTACACAGCATCTCGGTCACTTACAACGTCACTTCTTCCCCAAAAACCCCTCAATCCAACATCTTCCCCCAAAACCCCACAATTCCACCCTCACCACCCTCCCCAAACCCCCACCCCCAACCCCCCAAACTTTCCACCCCCTCACCAAAATCCACCAACAACCCATTCATCCCAAAAACCCATCATCACAACACCATCGCATGACTGTCTCACCCCCCACCCTCTCCCCAACCCATCTCCCCATTGGCCGAGCTCTCAAGCCGGCGTTGAACTTTCGCCCCGCCCGCGGCGGCAGCCCAGCTGGTGCTCGGCTCCGAAGATGGCGGCCATTTTTGGCGCGGGTTTGTTGGCCGGCGGCGCGCAGGGCAGCTACTCTCCAGTTCTTCATCCACAAGCGATCCGCGAACTACACCGAGAGCCGCAACAACAATGGGTGACAAGGACGGTGGTGAGTACTTCTCTGTTTGTAAACAATCCTTCCTCCGGCTCTCGCCCGAAGCTCCGGGGCGACGGGCGCACTTATCTCAGCTTGAAAATTTGACAATGCCGGAGAGAGCGTCGCGGCGTCTACTTGCGCGCGTGTCAACACAGAAACGACGCGCGTTTCCCGCGTTAGTCGCGCGCCAGCCTAAAAGCACGTGAACGCACTGTGCCCGAAGGCTTCGAGGGAATTAGACGTTTGCGTGGGGCTTGGCTTTGTTTGGCTTGGGAGCTGGTTTATTTGGCTGTTACGTGCAGTTGTGGGGATAACCTCAGCGGGGATTTAACTTGCGAGCTCTAATGGCGTTTGCTCATTAACGGCTTGATTGAGTTGCGCGACTACCATTGCCTTGCGGGTAAAGAGGAGATCAGTGTGTATTTGTTGTAAACGGTTGTTTGGACGTTAGTTGTTGGTTGTTGGCGTGGTTTAGGAACGGAGCAGTCATGAAAATTCCGGAAAATCAAGGGGCTTCAAGTATTTGAAATTTTTTTACTTGGGAAGTAGTTTTTGTGAATTGGGTAATAATGGTTTTGTTTTTGTTTAGATACGTTTGATGATGCTGTGGAGGAGCGAGTCATCAATGAAGAATACAAGATATGGAAGAAAAACACACCATTCTTGTACGATCTGGTTATGACCCATGCTCTGGAGTGGCCATCGTTAACAGCACAGTGGTTGCCTGATGTAACGAGACCCGAAGGAAAAGACTACACTGTTCATCGTCTCATTCTGGGTACACACACTTCTGATGAACAGAATCATCTCTTAATTGCTAGTGTACAGTTGCCAAATGAGGATGCTCAGTTCGATGCCTCTCATTACGATAATGAAAAAGGTGAATTTGGAGGATTTGGATCAGTCAGCGGCAAAATTGAAATAGAAATTAAGATTAATCATGAGGGAGAAGTAAACAGGGCTAGATATATGCCTCAAAATCCTTGCGTTATTGCCACAAAAACACCTTCCAGTGATGTTTTAGTCTTCGATTACACTAAACATCCTAGTAAACCAGATCCCAATGGAGAATGTCACCCAGATTTAAGGTAAAAAATATATTTCAAGTAATTTGTAAAATCACTATTTATCCAAAAAATGTAAAATACTCATCATTTTTATTCAAATTTTTCTTTTTAATAAAGGCTAAGAGGACATCAAAAAGAAGGCTATGGTCTTTCGTGGAATCCAAATCTTAATGGATATTTACTTAGTGCATCTGATGATCACACAATTTGTTTGTGGGATATAAATGCCACACCTAAAGAAAATAGAGTAATAGATGCCAAAACTATTTTTACTGGACACACTGCTGTAGTAGAAGATGTAGCATGGCATTTACTTCATGAGTCTTTGTTTGGTTCTGTTGCTGATGATCAAAAATTGATGATTTGGGATACAAGGTAAAAATTATCATAGTTTTCATATTACGAAGTACTAATTTAAATTTTAATAGTTTATTTTATAACTAATATTTTAAAAATTTTTCCAGATGTAACAATACAAGTAAACCAAGTCACACAGTTGATGCTCATACAGCAGAAGTTAATTGTCTTAGTTTTAATCCATACTCCGAATTTATTTTGGCTACTGGTAGTGCAGACAAAACTGTTGCTCTCTGGGACTTAAGGAATTTGAAATTAAAATTACATTCATTTGAATCTCACAAGGATGAGATCTTCCAAGTTCAATGGTCACCTCATAATGAAACTATTTTGGCAAGCAGTGGTACTGATAGGCGCCTACATGTTTGGGATCTTAGCAAAATTGGTGAAGAACAATCTAGTGAAGATGCTGAAGATGGACCACCAGAGCTATTGGTTAGTATTCTTTTATTACTTTTTAACTGATTTATACTGAGCTTATTTTTCATTTTGATTAATTTCAATACTTTATTTCAGTTTATTCATGGTGGACACACTGCCAAAATCAGTGACTTTTCGTGGAATCCAAATGAACCATGGGTGATTTGTTCAGTATCTGAAGATAACATTATGCAAGTGTGGCAAATGGCTGAAAATATTTATAATGATGAAGAACCCGATACACCTGCCAGTGAACTTGAAGGTGCCGCTTCATAAGCAATCATTAAATTTACGCTATGCATTGAATTTCCATCTGTAAAACTTTAGTTTAATGAATTTTTAATTATAAGACTTTAGTTATTGTGTTGTTTTACATTCATGAAAAGTTCAGTATGTAATATTGAAGATCAAGCATGCAGGTTCATCGACTTGTTTAATGAGTATCGTAATAATTTTCTTGTTATTGTTAAAATTATCTTGATAACAAGTACTACCATTCTGTACAATCAACTGTCGATATTTCCATAAAGGTTAGAACCAAAAAGTATTTGGAAACTAATATCTTTGACGTATATTTGGAAATCGAAAATTAATCTAAGATATCTATCTATCTACGAAATTACAAATAAAAACAAATTTTTTTTAATTTTAGTATTTTTATTTTATTGAAAAGACCTTTCCGAAGTATCATGAATAAATATATATTTATATATATTTGTAATAATGAAATCTCATTTTAAACGGATGTGATAGAAAGTTCTTTGTATATTTGCGCAAGCAACGAACCACTTTCACTGCGTTCACTTTCAGGGCTACTCAGTGATATCATATCTTCAGAGTCCATATATGATAATCTGTGAATCAAAATAAAGTTTTTTATATTCATTTCTACTATTTGTTGTTTCTAATTTTATTACAACACAAAGTATAAAAACTTTTATTTTTAAAAACTATTCCATTATTCATTACCAATGTTTGTTTGTTGAATGTGTTCTATATCGGCTATGCATGCAAAATTAATAAATATGATAAAATTTATTCAGGCATACATTCATCAGGCAGTATTTCAATGTTTGAAACATGAATATTTTACCGTTTAACGGGCGTCTTTTGACATTTGATCCCATCAAGTATTTTCGATATTGGAATGGTTGTATCTGGACGGAAAATCTAAAAAAAGATACAATTTGACATATATAGCTTTTATTAAATTTCTTAAAGGTGTCAGGAAAATGTAGGCGCTTACGTTAACTGAAGCGTTTCGCATTTCACGAAGATCAATATTCCGAAAAAGGTCGTGAAATATTAGTTCTTCTAAACTGGGATACCTGGATCCTTGTGTTTGACGTTCAAATATAAATCGCAGGCATTCTAATACCTAAAAAGTAGATACTAGTTTAAAAATAAATTTTTTATATATATTCATTTATATAAGTTTATAATTTTTTTTGTATTTCAAAGCCATCTCATTCCAGCTTAAAATTAAAAACTAAAGATTTCGTCATTTTTATACGGTTATTACATATATACCAGAAAATTTAATAACAGTGTAATTAACCGTTTAAAAATTTTTTGAGTTAATATGCCATAAAAAATAAAATAATGTGAACGACGTGTGAGCGCACCTGTGGATATTTCTGAATATCGGAAAGATTTACGGCAGTTGGTTCAAAAGTGCACAATTCATAGCCAGCGGTCATTTCAAAAAGCATGTGACCTACGAGGCGAAGCATTGCAGTTAAAAATTTTATTGCCACTATTTTTACAATCCATCAAACTCAGATGGCCGTTCGAATATCAGAAGTCCATAGTTCAACGATCTTATCTATCATAGATATTTCAAAAAATCTTTTTAACGTGACATAAAATCCTCTTTTTTATCACGCCGGAAAGCCATTCTTTTGACATTTAATTTTCAATTTTCAAAAAATTTCTCGAACTCAAGTTGTTATTTCAATCAAGAACAACATAGAAACATGATTATATTTTCAAAAAATTCAAAATTAAATAAAATGTACTCTTTATAACAAGAAGGATTTCACAATTCTTCCACTACCCGAAAACTTCTGATACCCAAACGCGTCAGCCTTTTTCCTCCACTCTAATTCCACCCACCGAAGCAAACCGTATCAATGGACTCCGGCACGAGCAGCTGGCTCTTGCTGCTCTGCAATCTGGACGCGATGATGGGATGAATTCGGCTGGTGAATCCCAGCAAGCTATTCTCGAGGGCGGCGAGTCTGGCCACGCCGTTCTGGACTATCACATTGCCGGAGTGGAGATGGGCGACTGTGGGAAAGTCGCGCTCTTTCAGGAAGACGAGGGCCTCGAGGACCTGGCGGCCCATGCGCTGGATTTGCGAGATGGGCAGACCTTTGCCACGGCTGCCGTATTTTTGCGACCAGTCCTCGTTCCAGCAGTTGCGCTCGATCTGAGGGGTAATTTTTTTGGTTTGGTTATTGGTTTTTTGGTGATGGGAAGTAGTTTTTTTAGGGGGTGTGAGTTTATTATTTCTGTTTAGTTAAGGTTTGCAGACGAAAGGAGAAAATTCCTGTTTATTAGTAGTAAACTGAGGTCATGAGGAAATCGATATATAAAAAATATTGATTTATATGCAGCAATTTTCATTATAAACATTTTTACCATAACAGGTAGCATTTTTTTAGATATCATTTCTTTACGTCCTTGTGATTTTTATAGTTTTTTCTCTCTATATATTTTATTACCATAAATAAGTCATTAATAATGAAGAATTAATATAAAATTTTATTTGAATACGAGAATACTTTAAAATGCTTTTTGTTAATTACAGACATAAATTTTAGTTCAAATTAAAATCTTATGTGTCAGTGACTTAAAAGGGCTGAAATTATAGATAAAAACTTTTTTAAACTTGTACAAATCCACATCGTTCAAAGAACTACGTAACTCTATTCATTTGAACTCATCACAAACAATCTAATTACACCCCTCCCAACCATAATCTTTTCAATCCTCCATCTCCGCTCAAACATCCCAACAGCAAAAACCATCTTATCAACCTCGCTCCTAAAATCAATCCCGACCTTCCACCCCCTAACACCCGCACAAAAAATCCTCCAACTATCCATCTTTATACGCAAAAACTCAATCCTCCTCTCTCTCACCCCGTAAATGATGTCCTTGAGGCTGCCCTGATTTATCGGCTGGACGAGGACGACGTAGTCCTGGCCCTCGTACTGGACGAACTCGATGTCGAGTATCGGACAGATGTAGGGATGCTGAAGAGTGAGGAAGAGCTTGTTGAGCACGTCGCGGCTGACGGGCGAGACGCTCAGCTGGCAGTTGCGGTTCAGCGGCGCCAGGGTCAGCAGACGGTCCGTTTTCAGCAGGGTGTCGCGCACCACGAACCAGTGCTTGTCCACTCGGGAGCCTGCGGGGTGAGAATTTTTTTTGCGCTTTTTTCTTTTTGAGTTTAATGAGAGGGTGGGTGGAGCAACAGGTGGGTGGCGGTGATAAAAAAGGATGGAGAGGGAGTGTAATTGGAGAGGGGAGTGGGGGGAGGATTGATGGGTTGGGGGTTGGGTGGGTGGCGAGGCTGATTGGAAACGAGAGTTCTTTGGATGGCTGGGTTTGGGGAATTTATTTAAAATTGGATGGTTTGAATGAAGAGGATTAGGGAAGTGGGTGCTTTTTACGTGGTTGGGATGAAATGGATTAGTGATGTTACCTGTAATTAACTTCTGGAGAATGAGATGTAAATTTACGTGAATAACGTTTGAATGGCATAAAATCTAAGAAGAAAAGTTTTTGAAATTTGAATTTTC
>JAPYZB010002811.1:0-20605 GCA_030522745.1 Eupelmus kiefferi
GAAGAAAATTTGGAAATGTTAGATATAAACATTGTAAATATTTCTTATTTACTTATTATAATGAAAAAGTTAATATAAATATTAAAATTTTGTAAAAATTTTCAGTATCAAATAACTTTAAGTTTATCCTAATATGTCATTTAATAAATAATTTATTACAAAAATAAAAAATATGCTTTCTAATTAAATGCAAAAAATAATTTTTAACCATTTTTTAACTTATTAACTACTTTTCTGAAAACTTTAATTATAACCTAAATTCACTGCTATTTTGCTTTTAACATATTCTGCCCAGAAAATGTCGCGAGTAGACGGGGTTTTTGGGCAGAGTATGTTAACAGAATCTGCCCACTGAACATAAAATTTAGGATATTCTGGGCAAATTATAGTCAAATTTTCTACCAGGGTATTCATAAGGTTTTTTGAATTTTATAAATTTGTTTATAATATTTTCCCTGTGAAATATTGATATATTTTTTCCGTGCATATGCTTATGTTGTGTTTATTTTAGAATGAATGAATATTAATTTATTATGTAAATATTATGTTTATATTTATTAACAAATTATTTTAATAAGTTCATTTCTTTATACACACATCTTTAGAAACTTATTAAATTTCGGATACTTGGGTCTGTGTCCATAGAACTAATAATATTTCAGAGGGTCCGATCTAGCTATCGCAGTACTGTTTACCATTGTGGAGAGTTATCCCAACGTGGTAGGACCATATGCTTATTCAAGCTGTTTCCCATATCGATCTCTGCTCTGCAGGTATCTAAGCCTTTGTTCTCATAATTAACAGCACGTGCGTCGCGCACTCAACGATCAACCGTTAGTGAGCGCGCTGTTCCCGAATGAATGGACAATGTTTCGTTACCGTAACGCATTAATTACTCGATCTTTATAATTGCTAAATGATCGTATATTTTTTGCACAGATTTATAAATTATCCTTACATATAATGTTTTGCAATTTTTTTTTAAACTTGATTTATACCTTAAAATCATTAGGGTCAATTGTTTATCTCGGCTTTAGCAAATAAATATTGAAACAAACATTGTAAAATGATAAAATTCTTCCTATTATCCTTGAACATGAAGAAACCGGTGATTTCCGACCTTGTATACACTTTAATAGATCATTGTAATCATCGAACATAAAACTGCAATTAAAAGAGAACTATTAGAACGAGATTCAGTACAGAAAAGATCCTTGAAATGAAGCAAGAGAGAAAGATAGTGCAAAAGCAAACAGTATAGTTGCGTAGGTGGAAGAAAAAGGTACAGCGAGTGACCAAGGAGGGTGGGGAGAGGTGGCATACGCAAAAGGAGGAAACGAGACAATAGGAGGACGAATTATAAGAGCGAGAGACGAAGCGTGCAGAGGCGCCATGAGGCAAGTGTGCTCTCTGTAGTAGTGGTAGAAGTAGAGTGGGGTGGTATACCGGGGTAGCGGTGGTGGTACAGAGAGAGGGAGAGAGAGGGAGATAGAGAGAAAGAGACCGGGGGTGGGGATCATTGGAGGGGAGACTTGTTGGGATAGGGCGGATACGGACCGAGGGATGTGAGAGCGAGATAGAAAGAGAGAGAGGGAGAGAGCGAGAGAGCAGAGCAAAAGAGGGAGAGAGAGAGAGATCTCGAGAGCGCGCAGGGGTGGTGGCGCCGCGGGCCGCGCCGTCGCCCAGCATCTCTCGCGCTGGTAAACTGGCGCACCCTCACGCAGTTTGCTCCCATCTTCGCTAGTCATACGCTGGCCCGTTGCGCGAGCGTATCAGCATTTTCACGTGTGTGACGCGCGTTCTCTTGCTGTTCTGTATTTTCGACTTTCATTGCAGCCTTTTGTGGGTGAATAGCGCGCGTTGTGTATTATCGACATATGTGTTAGCAGCGTGTGACCCTGGGTTTTCAGTCATTGTCGTCTCTCGATCTCTCCTGCTCTTTAACAAAGAAGCATGTTACGCCCCAGCGAGCCTCCTTGCTAACCCAGTTGTGCGGCACACACCGGAATAACCTATAGACCCAATGACAGAGTCCCAACGAGCTCATGTCTCAGTCGATGGATCCGCTTGCACTCGCCATGCGTAGACGACGTCGCTGATTCTTCACGTTGCATTGCCAGCGATGCTTCGATTGTCATTTTTTTCTTGCAAAAAATACTTTTGCTTCTGCTGGGATCCGGTGTGTGCATACTCGTAGTGTTGCCGCTGCGCTGAGGGTGATTTAGGACTCGCAGCTTCTCACGCTCGCTTTTCATCTACACATGGCCTTTGTTTTATTTCCTAAATCAGGCAGCGTCACTGCATTACCGTCATCGCCATCGCCATCATCGTTCGCTGCTGCGCATTGTTATTACCTAACACTGCACTGGCCAATGCACAACGGCGTTTCACGTGTGCTGCGCTTCGGCTCGCCGCCACTTTGCCCGCTCATTCGACCCAAATCCCCACCGAGCGTATAAGACACGCGCTCATCTGCGAGAATTATTCAAGTCATCATCAAAGCTGTTCAGCGAGCTAGAAAATCATCAGTAGTAGCTACCGTTCACGTCAAGAAACTGCCTCTTGGTCTGACACGGGTACGTCGGTCGCCCCATTGTACCGGCGAATATTACCTTTAATGGAAGGTAAACCATTAGTAGGCGATTATTCTCCACATATGCGCAAATCACTGGTATCATCGAAAGCATCACGAGTAAACAACGAATAGATAAGTGTCAAATATTATTGTGGACAAGCACCCTGATTGGCAAACGTTTAATTGACCACTGAAATACTACTTGTGGTTTTTATATAAACAAGTGGTTAGTTAAATTCTTTAAATATTCGCTTGCTATTAAAAATATGCGATGTGAATTGTTGTCTTTAGCTGGGAAGTGAAGACCAGCCTATTAATATGTGTGAATAATTGTTCTAGTGTTTAAAACGTGGTAGTTTTAGTGTTGTTTCTACAAAACAATAAGCGACATGGATACATTTCTTATTTTGGGCATTTGTTTCTTGTGCTACGAGGTCTGTGACATGCTCAGACGTTACTCAACGCCACCCATGATGGAGTCGCAAAAACTGGGATCTTCGTCACCGTCGGCTTCTTCATCGTCACCATCAACGCCCCGGAAGATCTACTCGATCTCTTAAACCGCCCACTGACTATCGAACCGTACGCTTGATAAATCATTTACAATGCGTGAAGCCACGCATCCACTAGCGAACATTGACTTCATTCATGCCACATCATCTGCATCACCAGAGCGCATAGCTTCAAAGCTGTCTGTTTTGTCCATCAGTGCATATCCACGTGCTGCACCGCTTTCGATCGCTACCCATGCATCCGACCATTTTTCTTCCTTATTCACTGGACCAGCAGCAGAAGCCAGCTCGTCACGCGTGGTATGAGCGAAACGCGTTCGGAGGTGGGGGAGACTTACTCCTCGGTATGAGTATGATCAGTAGCAGCATCGCTTCGAGCATATTGGTGGCCACTGACGAATGTCCAGAACGTGATCGAATACCCCGCGACTAGGATTCGACATGATATTCTAACTTTAGATTCAGTGCCAACATTGTCAATGGCATTGATTGTCTTCATCATCCATTTGATTGTCAGACAAACACGTGTTCGAAAGATAAATTTCTTCTAACATAATTTATAAAAATGTCTGTACTGGACTACATTATGAGCACACAAAGATCTTTATATGAAAAGTGTCGTATATACTCTTTATACGTTTATGTAAGTGTATGAGTACTCGTTGTGTGTACAAACACATAATTTATTTAATTCGATTTTAAATATTGTATGCTAAAATCAGGTTAATGCAATTGATATTCTAGTATACGGTGTGAAACATTATGTGTTTTAACTAAATATACTCTATATATTTAAGTTTATCTATTCGAATATCGAGACGTAGATAAATCTAAACTGTTTGTTTCTTACTGACATCTAAAAAAACAATACAATTTGTCATCGGCAAAATATTATTCTAAGTAAGATAAAGCTGTTTAATCAAGTTAACCCTTGTAGTCGTTTTAATCCATGTGAGAGTGTGCGCGTTATTACGAGACATGAAAAAGTGAAAAATAAACGGATATTAATACGTCTCGCGGTAACGAGTTCGAGGCAACGAACGCAGAACTTTTTGCTCTCATTCATAGGCGACTAAAAGTGCATTGTCTCCTATGTAACATATAGAGGCGGTCAGGATAAAAAAAAAGCTAAAACAGGATCAACGAGACAAGAGAGATGGACTCGCTGGAACGCTTAATGAGCACGGTACCTCATCAGCAGCCGGCCCTCACGGCAGCTTCGCGATCGCAAAACTCTTTCGTACAAGCTAGCCTGTGCTCGGTGATTGGTCGCAAGGGTCGACATCTTACCGGTACATTTTGTCTAACGGGAGATACGATGGAGGGCATCATACAGTGCCTCGTCTTCCTCAAAGCCTTTTCGGTAAGATAAGACTCTTTAAAAATACCTTTTACACATCGCTTGATAAATCAAAATTGTGTCTCACTCGTACATTTGCTCATGCGTTAATGTTCTTTCATTAAAAAAGAATGATAAAACAAGGCTGACTGACTCATACATAGATTATGAATTCTTAAAATGTTTAAACCCTCGAGAGTTTTGTAATAAGCAAGACCAACAAAGTTTTTACAATTTCCATACTTTCACCTTATACAATAAAAACTTCGTCTGCATCCGCCGAACGAAAATACACTATCTTTAATCGCGCGACAAATGATCACATGAACGCCCTATTGCGTTCTCTCATCTTTAAAAGCAATTTTCAAGTATCTGCATTTCATTGAGGAGAAACGAAGAAGAACTGAGCGAAGCGATGAAGCAACAGAGACAGAGAGATCGGGCTCGTTAACCCCGGTCTCGCTTGTTAATTTCGGTATACATTTTTTAACGGATTTGCTCGCGGGCCCACGAGAGCGACGAGTGCAAAAGATCGCTAGAGTGAGGTATAAGACGAGAGAGAAAAAGGCAGGTAGAGAGAGACACATCGCCTCAGGAAATTGCGGCGAGACGTGAATTACAAATTGCTGCAGAGCGTGCTTAGAGCGCGTGAAATTTTGAATATGTCGCGAGGAGTCTTACATTTTCAACGCGGCAGCTCTCTATTCTTACCTCTACGCAAGGGCTTTATCATCAGGTTGATGAGACGATACAGTAGAACAGAAACCGGAGTATAAGACACACCATCGCACTTGGCTGCAGACCCATTCTGGAGATCGATCCTCAACGCCTACCAGCAAAATTTACCAGAAAAGAGAAGCTGATAGTATCTTTCAAGGCCACTCTTTTATAGATCAGAATCTTATCTGACATGCACGCGCAGGTTCTGAAAAATAACGAATTTCAAAAAGCAAGTTTTTTGCGGTTAAAAATTACTTTTTTCACTAGAAATGTATCGTTCAATTCGTGGAAAACCTGAAAAGTGCGAATTAATCAAGTGATTATATACCAGATTGCAGAAGCCATGAGAATCCCTTTTGAAATTTATAGTATTTTTCAATGACTTTGAAATATAAAGTATATATGTGTCAGATATTTCATATAAAATTATATTTATGTTACATTATAATTCCGTTGAGAAGTTAAGAAGCAATTCTAATAAATAAAATTTATTAATTCAATATGGTTTTGTCGAATTATTATTCGTACCTAAATTTCTCTAGTGTTTTCTTTTTACTATACTTAAAATGTTAATTTTCTCATTATATTTTTCAAGTTTGTATATATTGTTTATTATATAGATTTTTTGTAAAATCGGTAAAATAGAAAAAATGAAAAATTAAATTTGAATAATAACATCTTTTTCAAATGTAAATTATTCAATTAAAAAGTATTCATATAAATTGTTTTAAAAATATTTAAATTTAAAAATAGTAAAAAAAATATTTAAGTAATACTTCACTAATTCATGGAGATATTAAGATATTACGTTTTTTTCTTACTG
This sequence comes from Eupelmus kiefferi, assembly GCA_030522745.1. Taxonomy (NCBI): domain Eukaryota; kingdom Metazoa; phylum Arthropoda; class Insecta; order Hymenoptera; family Eupelmidae; genus Eupelmus; species Eupelmus kiefferi. The sequence goes on from JAPYZB010002811.1 coordinate 5,970, forward strand.
TAAACTAACAAAATTTATGAATTATTTGAAAAACCTCGGAAACTGAATCAGAAATTAATGTATTCAAAAGTAAAAATTATACAAATATATTTAAAGTATATTTAAAAGTAATTATTATCGAGAAATATTAATAATTTATAAAATCATACTTTATTTTAAGCATTTTATTATTTGACTCTAGTACATCTATGTATTCATTTTTTCGCTTCCCAAGATAATCGCTTAAGTCCATTTTTCGTAATTTCCCAAAATTAACGGTTTGAAATTGAATATAGTAAAAAATTAGCTAAATATAGATAAATAGCAGCAATTACAACTATATTTATCTAGATCGTAATGGACTTTCTCAGAGCTTGGGAAACGATTTTCAAAAAATAAACTTCGTTACTTAGTGTAGGTGTATTATCTCTATTAAACATCAATTTTCCGGTAAGTCTATGAATTTTATATGAAAAAAGGGCTCCCAAACTTCCCCAAAAACACGGTTTTCCGATAATGGATTTATTTACGTTCAGTGGAAAGCCACATTCACCTACATGCGCATATCCGCCCACGCACTCACACACATATATTTGCGCAAATTCCTTTGCGCGCTCTGTCCTGCACCTTCTTTTGCAATTAACATGATTAATTATCCGAAGCTCAGACATATCCTTTTTATATTAAAGTATAATTAAATTCATAATTTCTCTCTCTCTCCTATTATGACCGAAAATGGAGGACCATTTATCATCATTACTTGCACGCCGGAAAAATTTACTCTAGAATTCAAGTAAGAAACGATAGTTAATTTTAAATTAAAGTGCCATATAAATCTCAAGCAATTTTTATTTCCTGTATTTAATATTACATTTTTTTAATAAAATAAAAAATTAGCCTAATAAATTTAATTAATTATTAATTAACTCCGGTAAATCTTTTAGTTCATTCAAAGCTGAACAATTGCTACATGTACATAATAATGTAGATTCAACTTCAAACTAAAAATCAATTTATAGATCTTATTTCTTTACAAAGATAATTACTACATTAATTAAATTAAACGAAAAAAATTTACATCTCCATATTAAATTTTCAAAATAATTTAACTGAATTAAATTTTTGACACTCCGTGCGCAAAGCTCGATTTTGCGCACACTCGGACCAAAAAGCAAATGCTAAATCTCACGCAGTACACGTAATATCAAAAAACACGGTTCAATACCTAAGCAAGAAAATAATTTCAACCTCGTTTGGTTTTTTCACACTTGCTTCGTTCGGACGCAAACCTCCCTGTGAGATTAAAATCACTTTCTCGCACTAGTATCGAAATATACTAAAATATTATTTTAAAATGCAAAAATAAAATTTGATTAAATTACGCTTAAATTTAATATGATTAAATTAAGCATTCGGGCACTAATTCAAAATTATAACTGTTCTCAGTCCTGCGAGGAGAAAGTCACAAACAGCTTGCACGAAATTGAATCACTCTCCCTCTCGCTGTCTCTCTCTCCCGCTCCGCGCGGCATACAGTAAACAGAATCCCCGTGTGCTTTACGATTATTGGTTTTATCGAATTGGCTATAACTCCGAAGTCATGCGTAGATTGCAATACACTATGTATGCGGCGTGACCTATAAGCTATAGGTGGACGCAGTCGAGTGCGCACTCGTAGCACTTGATGATCAGCCTTTTATTTTAACATTATTTACCGTGCTTATAGCTACATTTATTTATTTTATGCTCGGGACCATCATCGGGCGCTTTTGATGGAACATCGTCAAAGTCGTTTTGCTACATTTATTCTTTATTCTACCTGGAAGCTCGTTTTCCAAACTTTAAAATATTCCACGAAGCGCTGGCCAAAGAGGGATTTAGAGAACGGAATTCAAAGGATGGCCAAGTAATCCGCAACATGCGATATTAATGAGGTCCGGTGGTACATATGGTAGAGCATTGAAATGTTTATGTGGAGCTCTGGTTTTCTTCTCTTGGTAGATGTAACCACTGAACACGAGACCTCGTCTTTTAGGCGTTATTCGAAGCACGAGTTGATGGGAATTTCACGATTATTCTATGTACGTATATAGAGCGATCTTTCCTATACATCAGGGGCACAATGCACACCGATAATGGAATCCATCCTATGTATTTTTATACCGACAGTATACTTAGCACTATGTTGCTTTTCATATTTATTTAATACTATTCTATGTAGCTTGTATTAGAGTTGATTCTTTTATTAGGAATATTCTATAACAAATTTTAATATTGAAAGAACATTAATTGTATTTGAATTTTAATAAATGAAAAATTAATAATTTTTTTGCACGTTATGAATGTTGTTGCATGAAATGTTTTGATCTATCATATTACAAATATTTATCAAAAATTGGATTTTTCCATTATTTATTAGTATACTAATGACTAAAATAAACTAAATCTTGAGTACCGTTTCTAAATAGTTTTCTTTATATTAAAACAGCATGCAAAAAATTGTCGAAAATTTATGATACATATATGTGTTATTTCATGGTGAATCTGTTAGAATTATAATAAAATTATTGTAAATTTTCTTAACTTTAATAAAAATTTAAATATTTGTTCATCACATAAAGTACGAAATGATCGCAAAAGTCGTTTGTATCAAGATGCTTACGATCCCTCCTACGGGACGTTGTGTACATTGACTCTTCAAGCGGGTCAATTGCCCCGCCTTCGTTTCACCTCGTAGTAACCGGTGGGAGATGTCACCGGCTTCCTGCTGTTGCCGTGCCAACACTCCTTCTACTTATGCGTACAAATGTTCATATAACCGTTTAAGTTCAATTGATGTAAATTTGACTGGGAATATGTGACGTCATTGGAGCTGACCTTGAACAGCCAGGAACTAAAATTAGATTGGCTGATTGCAGAAAAAAGAAGCCAAGTCTGATCAACCAACGCATTTATACCGACGGACTGAGCAATTAGCATAGCGCATATCAATTTGCAAAGTTTATTACTATATGAGTTCAATCAATACCCAAAAATCTATTTTAGGTAATGAAATGCGCTGTTTGTAACATCATATTATTACAGCTTCCAAACATTGAAAGATTTACATAGGTAAATTACAAATGAGCCTTGTCATATTAAAAAATTATATTCTATTTTTAACCGTTTAAAATTTAATTAATAAAATATTTAATAATATTTAAATATTTATTTGAGTTGCGGTAAATTGAGTGAGGATTTATTCCCAATAGGGAGTGATTTATTTCTTATTGATTTTTTTATAAGTTTTGAAAATTAATTACATACAACTTCTTTTAACTAATTTTTCCGTATATATTTTATCCTTTTTAAAAGAGTTAACAAAAAATTCTCAAAAAGTTTAACTTAATAGTTTTTATTGTTTTTCAACCCTTTCAGACTCAATGTACATTACAATGTACATAGACATTTCAATCTACATCACTTTTAAATATCATCAAAATTTTGTTAATCAATTAAAATGATTTAAAAGTTGTTAGCCGTATGATGCTAGACATACATCTTTTCACTTTTTAGTTATAGAATTTTTTCGGTTTCCTGTCTATTCGGGTCTTAAAATTTAAATGATTAAAATGTAAATTTGTTGATGTAGATTTTTTGAATCTATAATTTTGGGTCCAAAAATTACTTATTTTACACTTTTTGATTTGCAGTTATAAAAATACACTTCATCGTATAAAAATATTGGACAGAACTATGAAAAGTATAGAAAGGTATACCACTATAAGATTTTAATCCATAACCTACTAGAATATTAATTAGTATCTATATTGATCTATAAACATGTAAAATCTATATCTTCTTTTTAATGTAAATATTTTGATATACACATGGTACCCAAAAATAACTACAATTTTCTATTTATTTTTTCTTAATTCTTTTTTTATTTTTAATTTAAATCAAAATTTTTTTATTTATTTTTAATATTTTTCTAAAAAGAAAGGAGTAGAGGCAGTTGTTAGTTTGTTATACCAAAAAAAAAACAATCTTTTTATAATACTGTTTTGTTTAATTTGGTTCTCAAGTCTTTTTTTTAAATATCTGTACAGCAAATTCTGTAAATTATATCTATATACTTCATACTTAAATTAATTAAAATAGACCTTTTACTGCTTCACTTCTATATTTTTAGAATCGCAGTATAATCATTCAACATTGTATCATCACGTACACCTTCACGTTTTCTACCTTGGCTTTTTCATATCCGTAGGATTCTGTTTTCCCGCAGCATCGAACTTAGTGACGTATCTCGCACGCACACACACACACACACACACACACACACACACACACACACACACACCCACATCCACCCACCCATACACACACACACACACACACCCATTATGCTTGCGCGCGCGAATACACACGTACATAGATTCACACACACACGACGTTTCCATCCGTTCGTCTCCGCGACGTCCTCTTTTATTTTTCTACCTTTCTTGCTGTCTCTTGCCTGCACGCTCATCCTTTGAAAGTTCACAGGACGAGAAAGATATAAGGAGGCGGAGAAGGAATCGGGCCGAAGGCAAAGTCAAACGTCGATACCTTGGCAAAGTTTCGAAATTCCGTTAGCTTGCCTTTCCTTCCCTCTTTCTCTCTCACACACACTCTTTCTCCTTCTTTCTCTCTCTCTCTCTCTCTCTCTTTGTGTGTTGCTCACCTCTTTTCTTTTATTTTGCTTCTTTTACGTGCTCGCGCGCTTGCACTCTCCTGCCTATCCGAGTGCATCTAGCTGCGGGCCAAAAGATTGCACGCTTTGCAGAGTAGTGGTATAAGAGCTGGCTTACTTTTTTGTCATTACCCACATGCTGGATTTAGAAAAAATAAAAACTCTTCCTTTTAATACTTAAAATTTTATTTTAAATTTAATCTTTATTTTCAAACAATAAAATTTTAAGTTTCAAGTTACAAAAAAGTAATATGTAATATTAAACTACACTTTTTATGATTTGCATAAATTTATGTTAATATTTCACTTGGGCAGTAAGCGAGCGCACTGAACCTAATGAACAAATGAATATAATGTTATAAGATCTATTCTTATCTTTGCCTTTTTACGCAATTGAATAATTTATTAATTATTCGTCATTATAATTCCTGAGAATGGTTTTAATTCAAGTTTAAATTTTTGTTTCTTTGAAAATTGTCAACTTTATTCAATTTTTGTATACGTTTGTATACGTTGAATACTGCAAGACGAAATGTAGATTAAATCTATAAAAAATAAACTATTATTATTCTATATTTTACGCGGATTTTTAGCAATTTAGTATAGATTTTTAGCAACGTAGTATAAAATTCTCGAATTACAGTGAAGTATAATTTGAAAATTTTGTAATATCTATTGGATGAAAAATGACGTTAAAGAACGTTATCAATGCAAATTTATTTCACATCAAGAGATGCCTCCGTTAAAAAATTCCGAGCAATACTTTTCAATGAATTTCGACATTTTGTAACATACTTTTTGGCGAGAGCAATGTTACTTTCAAAAGAGATCTGTTCGTCGTCCAACTCTCGCATTTTCTCAAATTCCAAAGAGCATGGCACGAGCTCTTTTGTTCAAGCTTTCCATTGTTGAGATTGTTAAGGAACTGATGAATGGCGAGCTTCAACCCTCATATCGAGATTTATACATTGCTGCTACCCCAAGGAATATGAAATACGGTGACACGAAAATTAATACAGGTCACTTTTTATTTATTATATTTGTACATGCTTATAAGGAAAATTTGATTTTTATAAAAGTTAATTTCTATGAAAAATTTATTTAGTTTTCGCATTATTCTGAAGAATTGTTAAAAGTGATTTATTCAAACAATGTTGAAGTCGATAAAATATCATTTAAATAACTTGAATTGCTAAAGAGGCATCTCCTTGACCAAAGAATGTCATAAAAACCGCGATGGAGACATGATGAAAAATTCTTACTCAGAAATGTTTCCGATTCAAAATAGAATAAGAATATGCTACTTATTATCAGATTCAAATTCTTGAAATAATTTATAAAAAGATTATAACATTTTTTATTAATTGACTCATATAATAAATGGACGTTAAAGAAATAATAAACTTTATAAGGTAGTACATTAGTTTTGTTGTTTAAATCAGATTTATAAATTTTTGCAATGATAATGTAAATAGATAAATTACTACTAAAAAATAACCTTTCCGCTCATTTTTATTTTACATCTTATAAGATTAACGGTTAACGTAGTATTTCTGCAACTTCAAAGCTATCCTCACCGACTAAATTAGAAGGGTCAACAGGGCAGAGCGCGAGAGATTCTCGCTTGGTCAAATCAATTGTCAACCGCAATTCCCAAAGATCCGAATGTCCTTCGACGCTTAGCTACCGATCGACGTGCACCACAACGGCAATTGACTCTCGTACTTAGAGGTCAGCTGCGTGTAGTAGTGTCAAGCCACGTCGATCTAGCACTGGATTCCCCGTCAACTCCTCTCGTCCTTCGATTCTCTCTCAGCCTCTCACCCGAAGTAAGCTCCGCTAATAATTAATTGTTCCGGCGCGTAATTGGACAGAAATCTCTCGGCCAGGAATATCGATAAAAGGGTGAACAATCTCTTTTAATTTCCTGAAGTATACAGTTGGCTACGGCGTTCCTAAAGAGAAGAAAAAAACGCACGCACTTATTAAGAGACTAATTAAATTACGGATTGAAGAAATTATTTCATGTCAGTAACTACTCTCTTTTATCAATATGAAATGTTTGAGTACTCATAATGTCGCAGTTTTATAGATTCTTTTAACGTAATTTTATAACATATTTATTTATTATAATTATATTTTTATTTAACTAAAATAGTAATTAAACTCTGCGATTCAATTAAAATGTAACATGATTAAATTATAGAGCAACAAAGCTTGCGTGATTGCTTTTCATTGTATTTTATCTGGAGAATGAAAGACAGGCAAAAAAAGTTTGATATAAATATTGAAAACTATAATTTGATGGCTTTCTCTCTATCTCTCTCTCCACCTCTCCTTGCCTCTTATTCTTTTTTCTACTTCTATTCCTGTTTGCCTACCTTTTTCTTTTTCTCTTGATCTCAGTTTTCACCTCCTCCTCATTGTCACTCACTCTTGAGAGATTTTTCGTGTGGCCGGTTTTTCATAATTTAAAAAAAGAGGATGATAAAGCAATTCATACATATTCTTATATTCGGGTACAAAGGTCTAGACTTTGAAGTAGGCCACTTTTTTGTATGTCTTATCATTCTGACTAATAAATTTAGAATTTCAAAAAAGTTTTTCATATATTTAAATAATCTTTTTATTACAAGGATTAACTATTATGCGTCACTTAATGAAAATTAATGTCTTTTTATTTTATTTATTCAAATAAAATCATTTATCTTGATTTTTCATAAAATGCCTGTACGTACTCAATTTTCAAGAAAAAAAATCCTTCCTTATTGATAATATTTATGATCGGTGAACCGAATGAGATGAACTTCTTCATTTTTAGCACTTAAATAAAAAATCTTTTAATGATATGACCTTTTTTCCTCATCTAGTCTCTAACCTGTATCGAAAAAGGTCCCTTTAGTATTGGTTTTTGTGAGGTCACCAAATTTTGTAAGTGGGTGGCTCTGTCGTGGGAGCTGCTTCCCCGAATTATAGTACGTGTCTCGTTTTCACGCGTCTACCTCTCGTTCTTACTTTCATTTGCGAATTACTCTCTCAACGGCAACAGCACCAATAGTGCCACCACCTGTCGTGCAATCACTTATGGTCACGGACTTTCTCTGTCTCTCCCCTTCACACACACACACAAATATACGTTTACTCTTTCAACCTCGAAGCCATTACACTTCGCTTGCATGTTTATCTCAGTACTTGGGCCCGCTTCCTACACTCTTGCTTACCATACTCTTACCACTTAGGTCGTGTTCGCCGCTACTCGACGTCATTTACACTGCCATGGATGAACGCGGGGTTGGCCTCGGTCTTGACGTTCGCTCTTGACTGCTTACAGCGCTCAAGCGTCTTCTCGACTTTTCTCCGGCGTTGTTGTCCACCGCGTCCTTTCACTCGATGCTGATCTTTTGAAATCTCCTAAGCTTCTCCAGTTGGGCTACGCAGAAGTTCTAGTTCTCCTCTTTCTCGTCTTTCTCTCCTAAAGATTCTGATTCAACAAACCCGCACGGTTCTTGTCACTCGCGCTGGCCTTCGCTGTAAGGGAACTCTATCTTTCTTGACTAATACCCATAACTGTGCATAACACTTAACGCAATCCTTACTCAATATCAATGTGACACTAATCAGCTAAATTATCAGCAAGTCAGGGTGCTTCCGAAGATTAAAAATGTAAGGAGTTAGTGATGAAACAAGGCTCTTTCTCTTGCACTCAATACTCACCATGATAACATCTTCTGACATTTTTATATATACCCATGAACGGTGATAATTCCTGTGTCTTAGATCAGTAAAAGTCTCAACTTGTTCAGCTGCACTCTTCATAAATATCGATCAGTTTATAAGCGACCATCTTTAAATCCTTCGGCCGGTTGACGTGACCACTTTCACCGTATTTAAGTAGTTAGTGTCGAGTATAGCCAGCCTAGTTAATGCAGAGTTGTAATCAAGCCCGCACGCACAAAAGTTAAATCCATTGTACCCATACGCTTTGATAAACTTGTTGCTATATTTTACTTCAATTTTTAAGTGTATTAATGATTAAATTTTCATTATTAAGACTAAAGACGATTAAGTAAAGTATTTTACTTAAAAATTAAAAAGCATGTTTCGTGGCGTTTTACGGATTAAGTTTGTTAAATGGAACAAATAAATTAAAATAAATATTTAAATTAAATGTTTATGAATTTTAACTTGATCTAATTTTATGTATATTGGCTTTTTATTATAAACGATTTATAATAATTCGATGTTAATTTGGATAAAAATGTACAGACTCTTTCTCAATGCGACCCGAGCATTCCTGAGAACGCCGATGCGAAGCTGTATGCAGCATGCCATGATCTACAAAATTATTTATAACAAATATTCATTTTAACATACATATTTTTAATTAAAGATTTATATCACAACTAATTAATTTAGCAAAAGATAAAGGCAATAAAGCTGTAGTTTTTAAATTTAATATTCTTAGCGTTTGTCACCCTCGAATCAACTGCGATTGTTCAAATAAATTAGCTTTGTCAGTCAGAAGTACCCATAATGACTAGGAGCCTTTTCCATGCAACCCACATTTTTTAATTCGATCCCTCGGAGCAATGCCTCATCCCACCCAGGGGAAATCTTTGCACGTATCAGCCTCCCTCCCCACCTCCCATTGTACAAGCTCACGCGGACGTTCATCGTCCAGCGCTTTTGCATCCCCCCGCAGAGTTGCCACTGTGCCATCCTTCTCCGCGAATAGTTCCACACGTGTACGCAATACGTTTGTCGCTGCAATGGGGCTAGAGCTGCGGAACTTCGGTATTCCGGCGACGCGGCTTCTCGACGACACGTGAAATTGGTGGCCTCGTAGAGCGCTCATTACTGGCTCGTCTCTCTCAACGCGATTCACACACACGTATACAGTATTCCTCCGCGAGGATCTATGCAAGCATCACGCGGGTTACGCGCATGAATGCGTGACTGCAGACAATCGTTCCGCCTCGTATACGCACACAATTGCGAATGCAATATGTGCCACGCTGAGGATGTGGCTGGCTGTGTCTGTGCGCGTGTGTGTGTGTGTGTGTGTGTGTGTGTGTGTGGAGTAGGTGTACCGGTTTAGGTTTATTGTATGGGCCAAGAGACTTCACCGCTAACTTGATCCGCTGAAAACGAGAATTTCGGAGGTAAAACTCACTGGGACATGGATTTATTCCAAAGGTCGAAACTCTTGTGCCTTCATTCTACGTAGTCTTTTTCAGAGGGTTGTTGGGTAACCGATGCTCGATTTCGATTCAATTTGTAATGTAGTTTACTGGAATTTTCAGATTCACTTCTTTTACATTATTAGAAAAAGTATAGGTTAGATTCTTGAAATTCATGGATGAAGTACATGTGGTAGTTTTTATTATTTGATTTATATCGATCAAAGTATTAACGCTATGCTTGTTTGCAGGTCAATTGCTCTAGTAGTATACCTACGTATTATGTCAGACGTATTAAGTACACATTGACGAAATTTTATGAAGTAATAGCAATGAAGTTTTATATTTTATACCACTGATGAAATTTTGTATGTAAAATAAATATTTAGTAATTTCTAACTTAAAACTAATTAACAGTTGTTATTATTAAATAAATAATTTACGCCCTCCGTTCTTGGAAATCCTATTGGTGCACACTCCAAAAAAATGCACATATTAAATTTTACGTTTCGATACTAGTGTGAGTATAGTGCATTTCCATACATGTGCGAGAAAGTAATTTCAGCCTCTCGCGGTTATTTGCTTCGGAGCGAAACGAGAGTAAAAAGCTCACGCTAGGTAGAAACCGTCTTCTCGCTCATATATTGAACCATATTTTTTGTTACGACGTGTACAAAGCAAAATTTAGCATGCGCATTTTTCGTCGAACATGAGCGAAATCGAGGTTACGCTCTTTGTTCACATGCATTATGTTATCAAAACACAATTATTTTATTTTCGGTTATTCGAATTTATGATAAATTGAGTTTAATAATATAAAATAAGGTTATGAATTAATAAATTAATTAAAAACAACTTTTAAAATAATTAAAAATCAATTATAATTCGTTTTAAAAAATTTTAAAACTGATATTTTGTAGAAAAAAATTTAACGAATCAAATGACTATCTATTTCTGGGAAAAGCGACGGAAAATTCACCGATTTTGAATAAAATAATAGTCGGGAGAAAACGCTATTAAGCTACTGCGCAGGAGATAGTGATGGATTATCTCTACGTCAAATTGTTCTCCCACCCGTAACAAAATCACGAGCATACGAATCTCGAGCAGGAACTAGTTCAGGTACAACTACACGAACAAACTCGTTGTTGATAACGAAACTCAGGCGCATCCGGCAGCATTCGTTGTGCACAAAAAAGAGAAAACCGCCTTGACTGTCACAAGTTTGTCGCATGTCGTATAAAAAAAATGAATTCGATACGCAGGAGAGAAAGTGATTTTAACTTTGCGAAACTTTTTTAAACGTTCATTTGAAATTAAAATCACTTTCTCGCACTTCTATCAAAAAAACTTTGGTATAGTAGATTTTTTTACTTTGCAATTCTTGCATAGCCTCATTCGAAATAATTTTTTTTTGTATTTTCATCTCTTAGTATACCATTCATGTAGTGTGGAAAACTGTAAATTAAACTGTACATTAAACTGTAAATTAAAACTGTCAATTAATCAAGAAAAAATATAAAATTTTATTTTATATTGATACTATTACATACAATTTTTTTGAGAAAGTTTGGTGCTAATAAGCTAGCAGCATATTTCTACTTTAACAGAAAGCTATTTAAAATTGATTTTTATGATTACTCGATCAATATTGATAGGAGGATGGGAAGGGGGATTTGAAATGTACGAGATTTGTGAGCAAGAGTGATCACGGATTAGGAAGAGGTAATTCGAGCGATAGCAATTTATTATTTTTTAATTTTCATACTATAGAAAACTTGGTGATATCTATCTATAAATATTTCTTATAAAAAGGTTTTCTCGGTTTTGAATTTAAAATGTTTTTTTTTTCATAATCAATTTTTTATCAGAAGCAATTTAATATATGGAAAGAGCAATTTATTTTTATAAAAGGAATCTATATGTCATTTCTTTTTGAGATTTCGTATAGCTGATTCATGATTTCAATTGCGTAGAGCGATATTTTTCAAAGTTTTTGACAAAAAAGAAAGATAAGGGCGGTATCGAAAATCACACACGTTATGCACTTGTGGCCCAATCGAACGACGCGTGCTATCTTGCAGTATATCTGTATAGATTTGCGCTTATTCACTTGGTCTCTAGCGAATCGTACACACGCTCTCTCTATCTCTCTCCCTCTCCCTATTTCTCTCTCTGTCTCTCTCACTCTGTCACTCTCTCCCACTCCCTTATCGAGAGGGGGATCAATAGTAATTCAAGCACTCGCCGCGTCGGACTGCTGATTGTTATCGACAAATTAACGCGTGCGGCTCCGCCCAAAGGCTATACTCCCGCATATCCATACCCAGAATCACCTCACTAACAATCGCAATATCTCTTTTGTTTCAGGTACGTATCGAGAGCAGTAGCTTGCGGTAGCAGTTGCAGTAGCAGTAGAGGATGAGTACTTAGTCATTTAAGTACCCAGGAGATAATAAAACTCTTACGCGAATAACTCACCGTTGTTTTCTCTCTCGGTCTTTTGTATTCTTGTTTTGTGATTTCTGAACGCGCAGTTCATCGATTTTGCGAAACGCTAGCTAAAATCTCATCCGCGCACGTAGACACATAAAACGAAAAGAGTCAATTCGGAAAATAAAACAAAATTTGTCATGATTTGTCACTAAAAAATTGTGCTTTTCGTCACTTTTGAATTTAAGCTCTGTTTTAAAATTTGTTTAAAAAATGGGCCAATTTTTCAAGCTCTTAAATAAATAATTGATATCTTTTTAAAATAAAATCCTAAACGGCACCTTCTTTTCCCAAAGCGACTATCGATCATGTAAAAAGAAGTGAAGCATGATAAAATAGAAAATATGCCGGTATTCTTGAGCAAAACTCGCTTGTTTATATGGAATTTGTCTATGGATATAGAAACACTTCATTCTCTTATGGCAGCAGCAGGTCAATTTACCGACAATTGTTTTCGTACTGGGAGCGCGTTGTATGTTTGTTATGTGTATATAAAAGTTGACGAGACACGCCGCCGTAGGAAAGGCACGCAAATATTTTTTTTCTTTTTTTCTCGGAAAACAAACTTTCATTTGCATTGTTTCAGTACTACGTATATAGTGAGGGAGCAACGAGAATTTCATTTTTCTACTGTATGAAATTTTTGCACAGATAAAAGTTGAATTTTCCGAATTTTTGAACTTTTTCGTACCTTTTTATATTTACTTTATTTAAATTATATGTAAATAAATGCTTTTAAATTTACTCTTCAAGTTGACACGTCAATCGATGAGTCAATATATGATGTCGATATTTGGTTCATATTCATCATAATTGCTTGCTGATGCGGATGCAATTATCCAAATCAGTAAACATATTCGATAAATTTTGTGGTATAAGAATAATTTCCTTGATAAAAATGATTCAACTGAGCACTATTATTATTACTTTTAAATTTAATAAATTAAAATACAATTATTTAATAAATAAATTTATAAAATTATCAAACGACTAAAAAGTATTTGTATGAATATTGAAAATTAAATAAATTTACTGGAGATGCGATAGTCCTACTACTACCAACTACGCAGATTATATAGTTTTTTGACCATTAAAAAAGACAAATTGCGATTCAACCAAATCCATTACATAATTATCTTGCGCAATGATATATTCTACCTCTATACAAGATTTCAAATCAATAGTCTGAAGCTACGACATTTGATTCATCCATGTCATTTGATTTTTAAATTAACGAATTAATTAAACAATTCAGCTTAAATTCCATTTTACATGCTTTGGAATACTGACTTGAAATTTTGCACATAGATTGAATTGTTTCGGAGAGTAATTATATTTTGGATTTGCTTTTATCGCAATATATTTTTATATAGTCAAAAAATTGTATAATCGTCGGTCGGTAATAATAGAACTTTCAAACCCTATTAATAATACTATAATTGTTTTATTATAATATTGTAAAATAAAACGTTTATTGATACACTTTATTACATCATATTTTATACAATTTAAGTTTATGAATGAAAACCTTGATTTTCATCTTTGACTTCTTGCATTACTTTGAAAATGAAAACATTACACGAATGCATTACAGTGCTCGGAATGAAAAAAAATCCCGTTACAAAGGCGAAAATCCCCTTGATGCAAGAAACACCTAAATCTCTTCGTCATGCTTTTTAAAATGCATTTTAAAGTTCAAAAGATGGAATTTCACTCGGCAACGCGAGAGGACACGTGTATAACTCTTTGCATTAATCTAATCCCACAGAGGAGAGCGTCTTTGAAAGATAAATTCAAACTAGGACGGCATTTTTCACAAGCCGACATCCGTTCGCTCTCGAAAACTTCGTTTCGCTCGCTGGCCCGAGTCTTAGAGAGGCGAGTCGCAAGTCCAACAAACACATCTTTCATAATACAAGTTTTCTCCTAATTCCACTTTCTTAAGAAACTTGAACCCCTCCGGAACTTTTTTCCCGCGACGACGACGGCGACGCTTGCAAACAGCCCCCCGGTCTTCGTTCAATGCAAACGAATAACAAATTTCCCCTTTGTATGTTCTACATTACACCATTCTCGGACTCGAAAGGGAGAAAAACAATAGAAATAAAAAGCCGAATAAATCCTGAACGAGCTGAGAGAATGGACGATAAGGAAAGACCCAGGTAGGCAAAAGCCCGTGTAAAAAAATAAGTCTGGCGAAAGTCTGGCAATAGTCTGGGATTTAAAAGTCTGGCAACGGCCACTATGCCAGACTTTTTGCCAGATTTTTG
>JAPYZB010002812.1:0-11524 GCA_030522745.1 Eupelmus kiefferi
AGACGGGGTTTTTGGGCAGAATATGTTAACAGAATCTGCCCACTGAACATAAAATTCAGGATATTCTGGGCAAATTATAGTCAAATTTTCTACCAGGGGTACGAAACTTAAAAAAAAACATCGCATAATTTTGATTACAAAATCCCAAAATTTTGGGAAAAAATGATTTTTTGTTCAATAACAATTATTTTACCTTCAATTAAAATTTTTTCACATATGTACATTCCAACGATAGGCAAATACCATCACGTACGTACGTATAAAATATTTTTATATTTGTAACGATCACTGCATTAGCTTTATTATTCCGTGGATTAATCTATCATTGCAAATAAATTACTTTTCATTTACTTGGTTTTAGATTATTCTACACAACATAACGAAGGCATTACGAGTTAACATAAAAGTTTAACATAAAAGTGCAAACTATAGATGGCTACCTCTCGAATTTCAATAACTAAAAAAAATTAAATCACCCATTTATAATATTAGAAGTTGTACGAGTAGCATAAATAAAATTCGAAATAATAAATTTAATTATGAAGAATAGTTATATGAAAATCCATTCGATTATAAGTAATAAAAAACTCATAATATTCATGTATTATCTTTTTAAAGGAATTGGATTAGTAGCAATGAATATTAATATAAAATGTATAATTAAAAGCATATCAAAAGATTCAATTACTTATTCTAAAAAAGGAGTCATTTATAACATTGTCTTGATTATTTGTTTAACTATACTATGTTCATTTGGTACTATTAGCATGTATCAATATATATACAATGGAAGGCGTGAATTCGACAGAATTATTGAGACTTTTCAAGCTGTCATTAATTTTGTTACCTCCTTAATTATTTTGATTTATTATACTGCGAGGCAAAAAGAGACAATAAAAATAGCAACAAAAACATTCACTGTTACAAATTCATTGATAAAGCTTAACAAAAATGTAAATACAAAATGGAGAATGTTATATTATTTTAAACTTGTTTATTTTATACACAGTTTAATGTGGCTTATTATTGCAACAAATGTTTTTGTAACTCCTGAGCTGATTATTTATAATATAGCTCTAGTTTTAACTAATTTTATAATAACTTCAATGATTATACAATACAGTACTATTCTATGTTTATTATTTCAGTTATTTGAAATTGTTAATTTAAATTTTCAAACTGGTATGACAAAACCATTTCAGTTGAAAAAAATAAATATTATTTTACGTAATGATAATACACTAAATAAAATAAATTTTTTTTGTCAATTACGGTCATTATACTTATGTCTTTGTGAAATAACAAAAGAATTATCAGATTTCTTTGCTTTTCCAATGTTACTATGTATTTTACATATTTTTTTTTCTGCTATATTATACATTCATTTTACCGGAATAGCATTTTTAACTGGAATTGTTAGTGAAAAATATATTCACTACTTTAATACCTGGATGATGGTTATTTTGTTCGCATATACTTTGATCATCCTTACGAGATTCGTCACTGAAACTGTTACTGAAGTAAGAAATAAATAATGATCTTTTATAAAATTTTATTTATTTAAAATTTTTTTATTAAGATTAACATTTTTTTATCAGAGTGAAAAGACTGGTGAAATTATTTATAAATGTTTGACTGGAGAACAGGATCAACAAATAATTCAACAGGTATATTTTTAATCGTAGAAATTTAAACAAAACTCGTCATAACAAAAGTAATTTTTTAGCTGAACCATTTTTTGCTCTATTTAACGTTCAAAAACGTTCGATTTTCTGTATTTGGTCTTTTTTTATTGGATGGATCTTTATTAATGTCAGTAAGTAACCATTAAAATTAAATTAGGCATTACATACTAAAAAATGATTTATTGATTTATTTTCAATATATGTCTTACGTTGCTAGTGACATTTTAAATATACTAAAATTTATCAAATATTGCTCAAATATTTGCGTATATTTCTGATTTTTTATACCAAGTCAAATGTGCATAAATCGTCCGTAATACTTAAATAATTAATGAAAGAAGTAAATTTATTTGTAATCATGTGAAACATGCATTTATTATAATTCAATCATAAAAAATTTTGTAAGAATTCTAAATACAATAAATATATTTTACTATAAATATAAATATATACAATACGTAAGAAAATATGTTCATTCTACATGCATTATTTTAATGATTTTATATGTATAGAATGCTCACAATTTTTAGTTATTATGAATGAAATGGTTACAGCAAAGTATTGTTTAGATTGCAGGTTCGATAACAACATATTTAATAATAGTACTACAGTTTGAGGAAAAATGATTTATATTTTAAATATTATTACTTTTCAAAATTTTTAACTTTTTCTACATAAGACGTTCAATATTGATTGTAAGTATCAGTACTCTAAAATTTTCTATTCAACAAAATAAAATATTACTATAATAATAATAATAGCATATGAGTTTTTTAATTTTTAGTAAAACTTTCACATGAAATTTATTTGAAATATACTAATGGAGTTAGGACATATATTAAGAAAAAATCGATAAAATTATGTTGTTTGAAAAAATTCCATCGATGAGAATACCTTTTACTCAATAATAAACATAATAAAATCATATTTTACTGATTTCATAAGTTTATGTTTTTAAAAAGAATATGTTCAAAAACGAAAATGAATAATTTTTTTCGTCTCAATATCAATTCTTAATAAATAAAACAGAAATTTTAATATTAAAATTTCTTTTTAACTTAAAAATAAAAATCTCAGTAAAAAAAGTAATAACTGATATTGCCCAACTAATTGACAAAGCTACGTAAGTGATGTACAAGTTAATACTGCCGCTTTCTATTTTGTTCATCTTATCAAAGTTTTTCGCATAATTTCGCTTGTCGCGATCATAAACCAATTCGGCCAATCCTGCTTCTTGGAATTTTAAGAGAATCCAATTAAATTTATAACGAAGCGGAAAATCTGGCTTATGCAAAAAAGTTAGACTCGATTCAATCAGATTATTTTTCGAAAAATAAATGTGCGAACTCTCGCTCAAAGTATATTTCGCTAAAATTTCTGGATAAATACAAGCTATCTTATCACCCTGCCTGAGATATTTAGCGCATTCTTCAAAAAGTTCGAAGAAATGCATATCCGCAATCATAAGGCCACTGTTTTCTAATATGTCTTTAAATCGTGTAGATCCGTAAACTGGCAGGTTTGATTCAATTAAGTCTTCTACTGTATCAATGAATAAAAAACTTGGAATCGTGCTCATCGCGCTGAAGCGGCTTAGTATATAGGAATTGATTGCAAAAGCAGTAAAAATTAAAATAATAAAAAATATTTTTTCAGACCAACATTGTGGTTCGTTGAGAGTTTTATTACTTATTAATATGCGCAGAAATTCCAAGATAACTACTGATATCGATTGTCTTAAAATTTTCTTTAAAGTGACGATGGTCATAATGAAGCTTGTTATTAAAAGCAACCAGACTTTTAACGTAAAAACGTGGGTAAATTTTTCAAACTCAGATATCGCTAACGTTGAAGATATAATTTTTATTTTATCCCAATAAAAAGGATATGTTCGCAATCTCATATAATTTTTCCTGTAAGAAAATATACCAGACAACGATACATCCACTTCACCAGAATCCACATCGACAGTTGGTCCAATTAGTTTATTATTCTTGCTTATAGAAGTGCTTATACTAATACTTTTTACCGTGACATTAGCGTTCATGCATTTTAAAATTTTGTATGCAATTACATATGAAGGTCGTAAGCATTTGTCCCAATCAAGGTTCATTTCACTGAAACCACAAAATCCTTCATTTTGAATCATTACAGCCCTTAAATTATATCCATTTAAGTTTTTTGATTTATCGTAGTACAATGTTTTACAGAGTCCAGTAGTTGCTAAAAATAAATGATAGATAAATACTTAAGTTTTTCAAAATTTATGACTAAATTAATTTTTATTTATAACTAAATTTTTTATTGCAATGAAAATGAATCATCATTGCAATATTAAAACTATTAAAATATAACTTATAAAAAAAAAACAATTTTTTTATTTTACAAATTAAGTAATGTACTTACTAGAAGTAAATAAAGATTCATGTGTTAATGAAATATAATACAATGTTGAATATTCATATTTATCGTTCCCAGATTCTACTTTCTTCCAAAATGTTGGTGCTAAATTTGTAAAAGGATTGTGATTGAATAAAAATAGCTGATTTTTCGCATACCGGCATAGATAAATTGCTGATAAAATATTAAAAGTCCATAGCGTTCTTAAAAATAAATGTGCTTCTTTACAGTTTGTCTTAATATTTGCATTAATAACTAAAAAGGGTACTTCATTATTCCACCAAACGGAACTTCTTATATTTTCTAAAATTGTTATCAAGACTGAATTAAATGAAACAATAATCGTAATACTTTCAGTGGGATAGTTTTTTTTGTCAGCACACGTCTCATTTACTCCAAAAATATTTTGAAATGTTTTAAGATTTTTAATAATTATATCATCTATTTGAAATAAAATAATAGGTGATAAAGAAGAAAAAAAAGGATTTAAAACAAACAAATCATCTGATGTCCGATCACCGAATATAATCATATTTCCTTTTTTTCTGCTAAAACAATTTTCTATTATTTTGCCCTGCAAAGAATATTTGATAAATATGTAGAACAATCATAGATGATTAAAGTAAGTATAAAAATATTTACTGATATTGAACTCATTGTATCCTTATTTACCGGTTTAATAAAATTACTATTAGCTTGCATAGTTGTGTATTGTAATATTATAATTCTTAAAATGCCAAAATAAAAACATTTTATTTTCATTTTTATAAACTGTTTACTGAATCAATTGTCGAAATTAATAATTATCTAAGAAATTTTCAAATGTTGTATATCATTTAATGGAAAAGTCCGAAACATGTTGTAAAAGAATATTTGTATGCTTCTAAATAAGCTATATAATAAGGACTGATACTAATAATATTAAAATTTATATCTATCGCAAAAATCATAATGTTATGTGTTGTATACCAAGATTGTGGATAGTTCTCCCAGTATGGGACAAAGCTATCTCTAATAAGATAGAAACCTTATCCTTAAGCTTCCACCAGACACAGGATAGCACAACTGAATATAGATTACTAAATAGCCAAACAAATGCTTAAGTAATTGCCTGAGTAAGGGTTCAATTAATTGCTAATTGAATTACTGAAAAAATAAAGAAAATATTACAAAATTACCAAATTGACTTTTAACTTATTAGAATATAGTTTATTTTTTGCTATTATTGCCATTGATTTATAAATATTTTTTCTGCAAACAACTGCTAGAGTTGCTATTTGTTAAAATTATGCATTGTATTTTGACATTGTTATTTCCTATCGGTCAAATAGATCTGTAAGAATTTATAAATTCCATTGCAGTACGTTTATTGTACATTATGTTTATTGTACATATTCATATGTTTCTTGCTTATTTTTATTCGTGTTTGACAAAAAGAAGTTGTAAAATTGAACGCTAATTTCACTAATTTTCATAAAACTGTCCATTACAAAATCTATTTGACCTAACTTTTTTACCAAAACATTGCATCATTTATTTCGTTCAACATTTACATTAATTTTAACCATTTACAGAAAACGACAAAATAATAACTGTCCCAATTATAGCTTGTGAATTTGTATAAGATAAAACTATCACGATTGATCGAAGATGGTAAAGAATTTAATTATATAAAAAAAAACTACAGTAATTTTAGAAATTTTTGCTTAAAAAAAGAAAAAAGTAAATATTTTAAAGTTATTTTAAAGGCATTACAATAAATTTAATTACATCCTAAGCATTTCGTACAAATTAGCATGCGGAAAATTAATTTACGATCTTCAATAATATATTTGAACATTAATTTATTTTTAAAAGTCGTCCGTTTAAACTTTTCAATTTTAAATGATTTTATTTAGAATAACTGTAAAAGATTAGATTTAGACGACTGGGAAGGGCATGAGAATTGTTCGTTAATGATTTGAATGCTGTCCTTTCACGTTTTTAATAATTTTTTATCTCGTTTTTGTCGGAAAACGATTTCAGTTTGTTAATTCCATAAGTTCATGAATTTCGTATGACATATTAATTTTTATCAAGTTTTATTTTTCTTGCTACCGACGCGGAAATTTCTTTGTGACGTCTTTACTGAAAGGCTACCTGAAGAATTAATATTTTCGAAACAA
Organism: Eupelmus kiefferi; assembly: GCA_030522745.1. Taxonomy (NCBI): domain Eukaryota; kingdom Metazoa; phylum Arthropoda; class Insecta; order Hymenoptera; family Eupelmidae; genus Eupelmus; species Eupelmus kiefferi. The sequence continues at coordinate 6,251 of JAPYZB010002812.1, forward strand.
ACATTAAATGGTTAGTTTTTCACTTGAGTTAAAGAGTTCAAAGTAGTGCCAGTCTTCTTTTTATATAGATTTTTAACACTTGTAAATTCAAATTTTCATTTACATTAGCAAACAATTAAGCTTTATTTGAGTAAAAGAGCAGAATTTTAATACATCTCTTATTTTAAGGTATTAACTTTATTTTTATAAAATACAATTTAACGTCGATATTAGCATTTTTCTATATAAAAAATTGTCACTTTATAACACAAGATACTTTTTAAAAACATCAAACGATTCATTCAAAATTAAGCAGTTTTTAACTGATAAATACCGCTATCGAATTACCACTAAAACGAAGTCCACTTCCCCACAGCAACCCCCTAACCCCCTACCAGCAGCCGCCCCTTAATAACCACCCTTGTTAAATTATCCATCTCCAATAATTTTCCCAACAAAGTATACACAATACACCACTAACTACCTCCCACATAAAATCATCGATTTTTAATCCGCGCCTCATATACACCAACACCCAGCTTTATCACTCGCTCGCAGCTTCATTTGAATACTCGTCGATCCGGGGACATTCCGCTCTTCTCGCTACATACACTCCCAGCATCGCGTGATGCAATCCTGTTTATTCCGATCCTCAAAACGTTCGGGCGCGCTTCGACGCAGCATATAAGTATCCTAACGAAAAAACAAGCACCATGGCCAAGCTTAGCGAGCACGACAAGCTGATTCTGGATACCATCTTCGATCCGCTCCAGCCGCTCGGCACTGGCACCGTACCTGCTGGTATCTTCAGCGAAGGTACGTTTACACATGCATCGGATTTATTTTTTATCTACGCATTTTAATCCTTGATATACCGAATTTTTATATAGATATCGAGGCGGAGGACGATCCGGAATTAAGCGAAGAGGTGAAGGAGCTGCTGAAAAGGGCGATCCAGCTTTCGGAGAAGGGAGAGTTTGAGGAAGCCTTCAAGATATTCGATGATGCGAAGAAACTGGCTCCACGTTCGCCGTCAGTTTTGAACGATCGGGCCCAGGCGTTGAGGCTGGCTGCCAGGGACGAAGGTAGGTTCTGCTTTGGCAGTAGTAAACTGCTGGACGATTTGCGAATACATCACATTGTGATGTAGCTAATAAGAAGGTGGTGGGTCCAAGGGCTGTTGCTGAGGTGCTTGCAATAAATCGGAGTGTGGTTAAACAAGCAGTTTTGAACAGTGCGGAGTGTGTGTCGGGGGAGGGAATTTTACGGAAGGTTTATTTTATTTTTGGAGTTCTAGAAGATTGTTCGTGCTTTTGGTTTCTGATGAAGCGTAGGTTAAATGATGGCTGTAGATTAAAACTGGTTCTTGATCTTTTATCAAAGATTGATAAGCAGCGATGACTAGGTGGGAAATTTTTTAAAAATAAATCTTCAACTATGTAATATACGCTGTTTACTAGTCAGTAATCAAGAGTTTCAATACCACGTTTCAATAACGTAGATATACAGGTGTATATAAAATTAGATTTTATTCTTTAATATGTTAATATCGTTTTTTTTTCTTTTTAATAAAAAATATTAATGAATTTGAAATTGAATTGATTTCATTAAAATCGGCTTTTGCGTCTAAGATTTAAACAACTACTCGATCGATAAAACAGTGCAAAACAACAAAAGTAATAAAAAAAAAAAATTACAAAATTACAAAAAATAAAAAAAATCTCTAACTTATATATCTACAGAAGCTCTGGCGGATCTGACCCTAGCGGTGGAGTACAGCGGGGGTCATGGCAAAGCCGGAGTGCGGGCACTCTGTCAACGCGGCGCGCTTTATCGCTGCCAGGGCAAAGACGACGAGGCCAAGGATGATTTTAATCGAGCCGCAAAGGGTGGTTCTAACTTCGCAAAATCTCAGCTGGTCGCTATGAATCCCTATGCCAAAATGTGCAACGCTATGCTTCAGAAGATGACGAACGTCGCTACCGATCAAAGCTGATGACGTTTTATTTTGATTTTGGAATTGTTGATTGTTTACAAAAATTTTATTCTTGTTTGATTTTTTTTATTTTTGTATTGTAATAACTCCATAAATCATAAATCATAACTATATAATATAATAATATAATATAATAATTTTAATAATAATAATAAAAATTATTGTACTTTGTATATAAGTAATGCGTAATGCAGCTTTGCAGATTCAACTAATACCTCCGTTGTAAGAGGGATCAGCAGATACTGCTTAAGAACATTGACCGAGTAAAAAGGATCGTTATTTCATCTTAACAAAAAACTGTTAGAAGACGTATAAAATTTACCAGTAGTTCGATTGTTTTCATGCACAAAATTTAAATTAAATGCGACTTTAAGTGATCGCCCTGAAAAGAGCTGCTCAGTCCACGGCAAAGCCAATAATTGTCAAAGGCAACACGAGTTTTTTGTTTTTTCAAGTCGGATGGGGTTAACGAGCAATTGATCTTATTAATTAATAGTATATACCATTCTGGCTACGGTACACAAAAACTTTGATTTTACTCAGCGACACAAAACGCAGGCTCAAACGACTATGTTTAGAAACGATTTTCGATATACAGTTAATATCGATAGTGCACGTCATTCACTTCACACTTTGAATGATTAAAAAATTCCTAGAAACTCGGAAACAAACCGACTTGGTAATATAAAAACAAATTTTCTTGTAAGCATTATCAGTCTCACAGCATCTCAAAGTCCCCGCCTGTATTTGATTTGTCACTTTCGGAACCCTCTTCACTGGCTTCATGCCCATCCGATCCTTGATTTTTGTCTTCTGTGGAAGTCTTTCTTGCTGATGGAGAATCCTGTTTTGAAGCTTCTGATGAAGATTCAGATTTTTCTTCACTGCAATTAATAATGAAAAAAATGATTAAATTGGCTTATATATTAATTTTTAACTTCTGATAATACATATTTTAAAAAACATCAACTTACGAATGAGAATTGCCATCTTCATTATCAGAGTCTTTGTCTTTCTTCCGTTTCTTCTTTTTTAATGATTTCTTGTCAGAAGACGGTCCGCAGTACTCATACTGAAAAAGTAGAGAATAGCAAATTTAAATAAAATAAAAATAATTAGTACATTTTTTTTTATTTAATAAAATTTTTACTTACATGATAAATTGGCCAAAATGATCCAAGGATACCAACATCTTCAAGTAAGTTTGGAAATAGCCATAAATGATGTCTACCTAATGTTAATACCCACAAAACACAGAAGACTATCGATCTTACAACAACCAGGGATAAAAATAAGACAAGAAATCCTGCTGCAGCTATACTTAAGTACCATACACCATGACGAACTGTCAGTGGCCACAGTGGGAAAAGACAAACGCCAATGGCTCCCAGCACCAATAGGGTACCGAAAAACCAGTAGTATACTGGAATTGGTTCATATATCCACACATAAGCGTCATTGCAATCTACAAAATATTGGTCCATATGCATTTCTAATCGAACCTAAAAATAAATGTGTTACACATAAGTATTTTGAAATTTAAATCAAAAAATTAATATTTATTTAAATTAGTTTCATTACTTTTGGTTTTTTTTTCAGCTCTTTACTCTTTTCTTGTTTTTCATCACCATCTTTCTTATCTTCTTTTTCACCTTCTTTGGCTTCATCTTTAGTTTCATCCTTGTCTTTTTCTTTTTCCTTTTCTTTATTCTTTTCTTTTTCTACTGGTTTTTTCTCTTCTTTTGAATCTTTAGAGTCTTTGTTTTTCTTTTTAATACCTTTAATTCTAATAAGTTCGTCTTCAGTAATAACAATTTTTTTCGCTCTATGGAAAAATTTGTGCCTCAACATATTTTCTAAGAAATCAACAACATGTTGCCTTGACTCAAATATCGTATTGCTCCATGGTGATTTTTCTAAAAGAGCATCAACTGCTCTCGTTCCAGTAAAGTATTCTACAATGTGGTTTCTATCAAATTTGGTTTTTTTGGACGGGACATTATTGCGAATCCATTTAGCTACCGCATATTCCTCCTTAGATGGTTTATCAGCCACAGCTGGTCCATCCAATCCATTCTGAAAATATTTTAAAATAAATGAATGAGCTGTAGAACAAACATTGCAGTAATAACTATTTAACAAATGCAAATGAATCAATCGTTTTCTTAAAAAAATCATTAACCTTGCGTTCAACAAATTAAAAACTCATAATCTAATCCGTACTCTTTGAACGATCAATGAGCTGAACTCTAACAGTGCAATTCTACATCGATCCATTAAATTTATCATCTATCGTTGCGTAATCTCATTTTTCCCACCCAATCTCTAAAAATTATCAAAACAAATATTCAGCATTCCTCGAGCTCGCAAACGAACGGTCCCAAATTGACCAAGCGAGAAAATGTGTGTCACTGACATTCCACGCTCGTTAAACAGCAAGAGCGAGAGAGACAGAGAGAGAGAGCGGCTTGGAAAAAACGTAAGCTAAGAGAGCGCGATCGCGCGTAGCGTAATACCGTGCAGACGCGGCAATTACAAAGAGCGGCGAGGAAAAAAATATGCTCTCTCACGAGCGAGAGAGAGAAAAGAAGAAAAGTTCTAGAAGCACACTGACGACCGGCAAAAAAGCAGCGCCCGCTCATAATAATACGTCAGCTCGGAAAAAACGCTGGCGTGCGTATATACAACCGCGAGAGCATCCAGCGATACACACGTGTGCAGGTATATTTACCGACGAGCGTCGCGCAGGCAAAGTTCAAGGTGGACGTCGAGCTGCAGGGTGGGAGTATATAGCGTGTGCGTGCGAGGGTGTAAAAAGCAGCGGCATATAGACGCCGCTTTCAGGCGCGCTGTCTCTCATCTCCAGCTCCGTATGGAAAATTCTGGTCCACGAGAGAGCCGTAGATATGACGCGCAGCTTGGCACTCCCGAGCGGTATCCCCAAATCGAGGGGAAAAAACACGTCAACGCGTGCCAAGCGCGAGCGTTGGGTTAATTGCAAAGTTGATGAACTTACGTCTTTTCGCTTCTTGTTTTTCCTGCGCTCCACCACCATGGCTGTGTTTACCGCGGCGGCGGTAATCAGGCGCGCCAAGGCTCGAGCCCAGCAGCTGGCATCACTCTCTCTCTCTCAGAAGCCTCGGGGTTGTAACGGAGACGTCGTTCCAGCGGCGGAGTGCGGCTCACACAGTGAAAACCAACTGGCGGATGAAGACGCGCGCACGCAGATGGTGTGCGAGAGAGACAGTAAGAGGCAGCTCTGTATATACACACGAAAAAAAGAGAGAAGAGTATTATAG
>JAPYZB010002813.1:0-11619 GCA_030522745.1 Eupelmus kiefferi
ACAACGCCTTAATCAACAAATTAGAGAAAAGCTCAATGTATCCATTCGCATACATCACCCCCACACTTATCCCAACCATTTCTCCTCGCTCCGCTCAGCAGCCCTACTAATAAGCCGCACCACCAACGAACACCTTTTTCTTACACCCGCATCAAAAACCATGCTCCAGCCACCTCATTAGAGCACCTTCGTTACCGCCACCGCACTTTTTCCCCTCCCTAATCTTTATTTACACCAAAAGCAGCAGCTAACGAGCAAACACCTCAGCTGCATCCAACGCACGAAGCCAGCTCAAACGGAAACGACGAGAGCAGCCCTCCCCCCTACTATATTAGGCACAAACCCAGCACGATAATCGCTACGGACAAGTCAATATGCCAAATCGATACACAGCCACACTCGACGCTCGCGTCGAACGTCGCCGTAGCAGCGCAAGCTCCGCCTAGCGTTTAATCGCCGACGAGCGCCTCCTGCGCGAGGCAGGAGATTTTGTAGCCCAAGAGAGGAGGAGGGATGCGTTGCCAGAGCAGGGGGGGGGGGGGCTGTAATCCGCAAGATTACTACGAGTAGCGAGGCGGCCAGGTGGGGCCGAGGGTGAGGGGGCTGAGGCTTAACGTCAAACGCCACACTGACACGCTGAAATCTGGTAATGCACCTATCTCGTTACGCCGTAAAGTGAAAGTTTAATCCCCGGCTCCGGGATTTGACGCGCCGCGGGATCCTCGCCGTGTATATCTGTCTGACGCGCGCGCTCGCTTGTTTGTCCTGGCCACCCGCACACCCGCTACTTCGCTGCCGGGCCGGACCGCTCGAGATGAAAGGCCAATTTTTTTCCGCCTCTTTTTTTTTGTTGCCGGAGCCGCGCGCTGCTGTCCTCTTTTTGCAGCTGCCTTTGTGCGGAATTTCGCGCCGGTTTAGCTGATTCGGAAGTCGATGCTGTTTTTCTTTTTTTTATTTCGGCTTTCAAGGGGAGGTGGTTCGGCGCCGATTTTTGAAAGGGGCGAGTGAGGGCCGGGTAAATAGAGCTTGTTTGAGGAGGCATTTTGTTTTGTTGACGTTCTGGGCCAAGGCTGGAAATTAAAAGCAAAAGGGGGCGCGCAAGCAAAAGGGCGAATTAGAAGTGAGAGAGGTTTGGCGTGGCTGTGTCGTCGATTTTTTTTAAGCGAACTTTATAGAGCGGGGATTGAGAGTGGAGAGTCAATGTTAGAATTTTAGTTAAAATAGTTTATTATGTGTATGGAGTTTGAAAAAAAAAAAATCGTTTCTTTGTATAAACAGTTGGGAGAGGTAGAATGAAAAAATTAATTTTGGTATTTTTTGAGAAAACCATAAAATTTAAAAACAGAGCCAGTTTTGGAACTTTAATATTAAAACATTCCGATGAAAAAATAATACTTTGATGAAACCAGTAAAAAATTATTGAAAAAATGTTTATTTTGAGCGGCTTGAAACGCAGTATTTTATTAAATCCAGAAATAAAATGTTTGGCCTAATTTTTGTTTAAATTTTTCATTTTTTTACGCAAAATTTTAGTATCTGCAATAGAATAGAAATGCGCTGAAAAATCACCCATTCTAAAAGATACTAAAGCTGAAACTGAAAAATTTTAAATTGGAATCCAATCATCCGTTGTACAGATATTAAATACGAAAGTAAAAACAATTTTATTCTATTTCAACGCATATTTTTTTTTTTCAATACAGAAATATCGAATATGAGCGTGAAAAAATGTTGAGAATTTATGTTGTATCAAGCAATTTACGCTTAAGATTTTCTTCCGTTTGCATTTATTAACGCTTTGTTAGCTGCGTAAAGTTTGGACTGGCTGACTTAACTCAATTTGTTCCACTAGTTATTTTGCAGAATTTATCGTCCGCAATTAACCGGCAAGAAATAAGTTAATTAAAAACCAATTTACGTCTGTTTTAAATACTTCTTTATCTTGAGAACTAATAAAGTTTTACAGTCACGGGGGCCGGCCATTTTATTATTGACCATAGATTTTATTTATTAATTCTAACTACTGATTTACGATACTTACGCGCAACCAGCGTATCTAGGTCAATGGGATCATATTTTCCAAAGCCTAAAATAAAAAAAACTAGAAAAATAATACCGTTGCCTCCTAAAACAAAACGTTCATTCTGACAAAAGAAAAAAGCCATTCCCGCGAAAAATCAATTACATCCCTACTAAATTCCCAATCGACATAAAGCCGCGCCAAAACCCAAACTCCGTCTTATTCAAAAGCCGCTCTTCCACAGCATCAACCAACGCATCACCCAAATCAATTTCTTCCGCCCGCAAAATCAAATTCCACCGCCGCAGCGCAAAACCAAAGCAAGGCCCGCATTGTAAGCTCGCGGGAAGCTCGCGCGAAGCAGAAGGAGCAAGATTAAGAAGCGAGCGCGAGGCAAAGTTGGTCAGGCCGCCTCCCTTGCAAGTGGATTCGAAATTACTCTGCCAGGGCAAGTTCAGTTTCTCTCCTGGAATCGTCACGCGATAAGTTAGCAGCCCAGCCGCCGGAGCGTGTATTCACCTGCCGAGCAATAAGTCGACTCTACGCTCGAAAATCTCGGGAGTTAATTCGATTACTCCCCCCTCCGTTCCCTGCCATAACCATGTCGCTAGCGTATACACACAGGCTCTTATATACATCCTTATACATCGAGGTATAATCCAGTTATGGAAGTATGCAGCTTACGCTGCAGTAGCGGGCCAAGCCGTGCAGGTGCTTTCTATTGTATCCGCACGCAGCTCTCGGCTGATGTATAAGCTTGCGCGCTGCGTGTGCATGGCTGGCTTGGCTGGTATACTGATTGGCCTCCAGCTGGGCCAGCAGTAAACATTTCCAGCTCGCTCCTTAACCCAGAAGCCCTACTCCTCGCTCTCAGAGGCGTGCGCTACTCTCTTTCTTCTAGCGCAGGGGGGCCACGAGTGTGGAACACACGAAACGATCCTGTGCCCCCCCTACCTCTGGCTCCTACGCCGGCGCGCAGGAGAGTTTAAGCTCGATTTAATGGGGTGGAAACGCGCGCGCGGCTCGATCAAGTTGTATTCAATTATCCCCTCCACTTTTCCGCCCCGTCGTTCTCTTTCCTCTCTGCCGCTCGCCTCGGCTCGCTGTTCGATGTACTTTCTGGCTGGATCGTTCGGTTTTTCGCTTGTGTATACGCTCGGGCTGCGATGCTTTAGTCACTCGCGCGCTCTCGGCTTTATTCTTATTATGAGTTGGTTTAGAGGGGGGAGAGAGGAGAAAGAGAGTGGGAGGGGGTGTGGTACACGACGCGAACGGTTGGTTCAAAATTTGATGAGCTTTTTTTACTGAATTTTTCTCGAGGTCGTAAAGGAACGAATCGTTTTTACGTCGACTAAGATTGCTATTATTGCATCGGTTTATTGGCAGTGACATATAAAGTTAATTTCTATCTACCACATATCGAAATAAATAACCAACATTTAATCATTACTCAAAATCCAGCCCTATGTCTAAAAGAACAACAGCTCAGATTCATTCCAACAAACCCAACTCCAACTCCCAACCCGCGCGCGAAAACCAACAGACCATAAAGCCAGAGAGATCCTCCCGAAAGGAAACCGGAAGCCCAAAGAGTAATATTAGCCGAGCCCCGTCGCGTTACTAATACGCCCGCGAGTAGCCGTTCTCGCACGCGACTCTCTCTCTCTCTCCTCTCGCAAACCAGCTAGCTTGCTTGCGCGCGAATCGTAAAGCTGGCAGCGATCCCGAATTACGAGATGTAAGCGCATTGTCAGAGCCGCGGCGGGCGCGGGCGCAGTGCGGGATGCGATTTACGATCCCAGGCTGGCCCGCAGCCGGCCGATCGAACTTCCTCCCACGCGCGCGCGCGCTGAATTATGAAAACGTGCTTTTGAGCGCCCGCTGCATAGGCCGTAAAGATTGAGGCTTTACTAGCCGGCGTGCCGACGTAGACGGCTCCCCTCTGTATATACCTACGTGCGTTCTATCCATCTCGCATGCATACGTACGTCGCCCGCGCGCGCGCGAGTCCAACTATATCCCGCAGCCGGCGGCTCTCGATATTACTTCCAGGCGCGGCCAGCCCCGAGAGAGAGAGAGCGATATGGCCAGGCGTTATTACCGACTTGGCGCTCTCGAGGTAAGAACTCGAGGCCCAAGTTAAGTCGAGCGTGCCTTTATTATTATACATAGCGCGACCAACCACCCACCTATATACATAGCTTGACGAAGTTGCAATTAGCAGAGGAGTCGCGCGAATTTATGCGCTCCCCGCAAGACTCGAAGAACCAGCAGCCCTCCCTTATCGCGCGCTTATGTACAGAGAGAGAGAGAGAGAGAGAGAGAGTAGAGGTCGAGTCCCTCGAGCGTGGATTAAACGGCCGATAAACTCCCTGATCCCGCTGCGATGACTCTCTCTCTCTCTCCCTCGCTTGCTCCCGCAGGCTCTCTCTCTCTCTCTCTGTTGTTTGTAGGACGGATCGTTGGAGGAGGGGCCGGAGCAAGTGTCTTGGAGCTCCGCGCGCTGTACCGGGGACACCGAGTGTGCTATGCTTTCCATTCGAGCGCGTAATTGAAACTTTTAGGGGGCAGCCGAGTGTGAGGAGAGCGCGCGCGCCGGGAGAATGCGCTGGATTATCGGGGACAGCGAGGAGCGGAGCGAGCCTCCGCTGCTAGCTGCCGCGCGAGCTGGTGGCTTGATACACTTGCTTTCTTGATTGTTTCGTTTGCGGATGAATTTTTACGTTTGATTCTTTTTTTTGAAGGTTTTTGGGGGGTGAGAAGAGTTTTGGTTCTTTTGGACAAATTGTCTGACTGTGATTGTCTTTATCTACTTAACACGTTAAGTTCGTTTTTATAAAACACAGCGAGCTACTTACCAAAATCAAGCGATACGAAAAATACAACTCCTTATGATATCTTAAAGCACAAATTCCCAACTCTCCGAAGAATCCAAACAAAAAAAAGCCAGCGAAACTCGGCGAAAATTGCATCACCAAGCCGAAACAAGAGTATTTCGAAAAGCGCGCCGAAGAAAGTTTATGAAGCTCAACTTACGCCGCGCGCTCTCCGCCCTTCCGCCAGAATAAAAAAAAAGAGCCCAAACCCAGTAGAAAAAAAGAAGCAACGCCGGAAAGAGTAAAGTAAAATATCGGAAAGCTGGGTGAGCGAAGCGTGCATTCTTTCATAACGCGATATAGAAGTCTCTCCTCTCTCCTGGCTCAGTTTGCGACAATAACTTTTACCCGAGGCAAACTCCCAGCCGAAAAATCAAAGGAGCATTCACGCGATAATGGAATTCGCGGCAAAGTTAGCCTTGAAACTAGCCGCGAGTCTCTAGCCTTACGACGAGCCGAAGAAAGAGAAGAAGCTGCTGTGTATACCTACATATATATAAATCCACTCACGCTCGTAAATCAAACTCCGGGCTGACCGGCAATCCTTTCGCCGCGCCCCGCGAAATAACAGGCGGAAGCTCGGGGCTAAGTCGATTTCTGATAAGCCTAGTGAAGAGCGGGATTTGAGAGCTGAAAAATCTGGTTTCGCCGCGTCCATCGGCTTGAGAGGGAAACACTTGTTTTCGTTTAATTAAATTCTTACGTTCTAATGGGAGAGCGGCGGGCATCGCTCAACTATTTAGAAAATCCGGAGAAACTCGCGAGAGAGAGAGCTGACTTTGCGCGGCTTATTAAAATGCCCGGCTGACGTGGGAGGCATGAAGTCCGATCGGAAGTTTTCAGTTTATTTGCCGATTGTTTGATGAGATATTAATGATGGGCTTTTAATTAATCGATTTCCGAAGGCGCGGCTTGGTATTTATTGAGAAAAGTTCGCCAGGCGGCGAGTCGGACTCGCCTGTTTCATTTTTACGCGCGCGCAAGCTCGTTTTGTTACTTTCAATTAGAGGAGAATTTAATTTGGCTCATAATTATTTACTCGTTACTGCGGAGCTTCCGATCGGCAAAATGCTGGCCAATTTCAAAGTAAATAAGTACGAAGTTTATAAAAATCATAAAACAAACAAAGTAAATTAATATTATCCCGTGAAAAAAATTCTCCACAAACCAGACACTAAATTAATCCACCAAAACAATCATTATCTCCAAACCTCACACCTCAAAGATCGCCCAAATCACCAACGTTTCCCACCAAAACCAACTTTCCTCAAGCACCTCTACTCCCAAAAAAAACCACTCCCTCCCTCTCCCAATCGTAGACAGTCGCCTAATGCACCGTCGACTGCCTCCAGCGACGTAAAAGCCGCAGACACAAGACGGCGCGCCTACATACGCATAGACGCTTGCGTAACATAATGGAGAAACGCTGGCGATATGGCAACTGCATTTAGCCAACGCTCTAGAGCGCCGGCAGAAGCTCTGTCTCTCTCCTCGCTCGCTCTTTCTCTGCCTCTCTTGGATAATGGCTCGCGGATTTTATTTGGATTGGAGCGTGAAATGGATTGTCGTCGGTGCGCGCGTGCGGCGCATATGTGTACGTGCCACGAGAGAGAGAGAGTGAGAGAGAGAGAGAGAAGGGGAGAAAGGGTGCTAGCTTTGTATTCAGGGTATTGTGAATGCGTTAGCCTACGCTTGAAAGGGATTTCTTTTTTCTCGCTTGCGCGCGCGCGCTCTCGTGTTTTGCTTGCGTTAGTGCGCGCGAGAGAAAGCCGGCTGCGAGAGGAGAGACGGTCTGGGTTATAGAGCTGTGAAAAAAAAGGGGGTTGTTGGGAAGATAGTATAGGGTTCTCTCGCTTTTGATTTGTAAAGTGCTGGCTTTTCGACGCTGTTTGTAGTGATTTTTTTTTAATAGCCGGCGAGGAACGATGTTTGGATATTGGCAGTGCGCGTCGGTTTCGATTGCAGGGCTTTGGGAGGCATTGAGATCTGTTTTTGGGTTAATTATTTGAGTGTTTGGTATTTTGTACTAATTATGAGTATTATTAACTTTTTTTTATTAATACATAATTCAGAATACACTTGTGTAAATTATAACATTTTCTGCATTTTATTTTTATTAAAATTATACACAGTTTATTTATGAAAATGAATTTTGTATTTTTTTGGAGATTTGTATTGGCGAGAAGTAAGTCAATGAAATTGTAATAAAGTAGAATTACAAATATTTTCGATGCGTTAAAAGTTAAGTTTACATAATCGTAATTTCAAATTTTGTTGAACTAAAAATGCAGCAGACGAGGAAGAAATAAAAATTAATATTTTAAAACTCATAAATCATTTACATTTTAAAAGTAATTGTGAGTGCATTCTCACTTTCGTACATGACAAAGTGAACTCTTAGAAAAAGTGAATTATGTTCTTAGTCGGACTAAAAAAAGGCGCATCAGTCACAGAATAATATTTTCATTTTAATTATGACAATTCGGAATGAAAATGTGTAAAATCCTGCAGTGTAAATGAGAAGTTTTATGTTTGCACAAAGCAGAAGTAACCTTTCGCGAGGAGATTTTTTTTATCTCTATGCAAATACGAAAGCACATTTTATGACGCTGAAAGTTTTATGATGTAATTGTCGTGTTAGTAGAGTTTTTTCTCTCCTCTTGTTTTTCATAAAAAAAGCCGATGCGAAAGAAAAACCATATAAAACAATTATTAAATGCGCATTTTTTAAAAGTACAATTAAAATTGCATTTCGTACTTTTGAGTATTAACGTTTTGTACTATTTATCCCTTTTAAAAGATTTCGCTTTTATAGCCCTGGTTAAATAACGCTCTGCATTGAGGATGATACTTTGATACTTTTTTCCATAATAAATGAGCGTAGTTAAAAAGGAGAAAAAAAAGAAATATGTTTTACCAGGTGCATAAACGAGTGAGAGAGCCTTTTCAGTAGCCTCAAACATTTTAAAGTTAAATGAAGCTCCCGAGCGAGGGAAAAACGTTTATTGTTTGCCCGCGGAATCTTTGTGTAAAATTATAATTTCCTTTTTGACACGTTGTTTCGTCATTAAATGCACATCAGAGCTTGAAAGCCCTTTAAAACAACGCGCCCTATTTTCCCTCTGCATACTCATAGCGCTCTAAAATAAAAAAAACCAAGCAAGAATAAATCTCTCAAATTATTCCTTCGTCCCAACCTGCCTTTTTCCACCAACCCTAAACAATCCAAAAACATCAACAAACTCAGGAAAAAAACTGCAAAAGCAATCCCCCGCTCCTCAGATCAAAAAGCTCGCATCCCAGAGGCAAGAATCATCAAAGCTCCCAAGCGAAAAGCGCTCCAGCTTCTCCCTTTCGCAATAGCCGAAACACGGAACTCTGCGCGATAGCATCTCTAATAATAAGTGCGCGTGTCCCGCGCTCCGCTCGCTCGAAAGCCGGCATTAAAGTACTCTCCTCGCGCGAGTGCGCGTATATATACAAAGGCCGATCGACGCGAGATAGCTCGCTAAGCCAAGGCTAAGTGCCGCGTATACATAGAACGCGAGCAAATGCGCAATACCCTCTGTACCTATATAGACGTATATAAAAGAGAAAGAGCGAGCGCGAGGGTTGGTCGAATGCCTCGCGGAGAGAGTCTGCTGTAGAGCGGTAAACTCTTGAAAATTAAACCGCGAGTTAAGCGCCGCCCTCTATATGTTTTTCTCCCTCGCTCAGGGCGGCAAACTATAAGCGGCAACGCGCCGTAATGGAACTATATGAAACCGGTCCCAGAGAGAGAGAGAGCAAGAGAGAGGGAGTATTCTGAGCATTCTGAGAAGCAAGTATGCGAGGGGCTTCAAAAGGGCGGCTGCAAAGCGTGGCCCGCGGGCATTAGAAGTATAGCAGCTCCGCTGCTGCTGCACATACGCGGTATCTCGGCCGAGCGACATGCGCGCAGCCTTTGCTTGACGGCGGGAGGGCTGGAGCTGTATTGCCAGCCGGTGGCGGCGACGGCAGAATACGTCGAATATTTTCATTTTCCAAATTCTTGCGCGACGTCGTAGTTTGCTGTGCGCCGCCGCCGCGCCCAGGGCTAGAGAGCAGAGAGCGCGCAGAGGGCCAAGTCGATGAGTTATATCGCGCGCGCGCGCTCGCACCGACCGCTCCCTATATAGACACTCTAAAGGCGAAAATTGCCGCCTCGTCATTGAATTCTCAGCGTGCCGGTTATATCTGGCTTCGCTCTCCGCGAGACCAGAAAGAGAGAGAGAGGTAAACGAGGGAGGGAATTCGCTAGAGTTGCTGGTTCTAGCCTTGAATAAACTGGGGTATGGGTTCGAGGAGCTAGCGCAGTTGGGTGTAATTTCGGGCCGGTGGGTGGGTTTTCCATTATTTTTTACGACCGCGAGGGACCGGTTTTGTTCTTCTCGAGGCTGCCGTTATGGCCGCTCCTGGGTTTCTAAGCTGCCGAGGGTATTGGGCTGCTATAGTTTTGTAATGTTTAAGAGATCGCGGGAGTAATACAATAAGACTTTTCGAAAATTTTTACTTTTCCCGAGTTATATGATGGATAAGCTTTCGCGATTGTTGGGAGTAAGAAAGAGCGAAATGATGTAATACAGAGTATCGCGCGCCAGTACATTGTAAGTAACAAAAGCAGAAGTACAGAGAGCCGAAAAGAAAATCCGAGCTTCTTTCATTCGCTTCTTGCTTTTTAGTGCTTTCTTCGGGGGCCGGCCCCGCGCCGCAGAGGGAAATGTATAAAAAGCGAATAATAATTCGAAGTAAGAAATCGCCTCTCCCCGGCCGGCTATAGCCTCGGCGAAACGATCCTTTAATTAGGGCCGGCGGAGATTCAAGGCTCTTATAAAATTATTTCACTAAAAGTAGCAGTCGCGTATACAGGTGCTCCGAATGGGTTAATTACCTCGTATAATTCAGCGGGAATACTTTCGCGGGGCCCGCTTGCTGCGCGATTAATTATAACGCGCGCGGATTTACCCTCCGCGCGGGGGCCGCGCGCGAAAAAATGCCGCGAGATGGAAAAAGGGGAGTGCGTTTTAATGTAGAATCGCTAAGGGAGTTACGATGATGCCGAGTGTGGATTTTAGGCGGAAATCTTGAGACGAAAAGTAGTTTGAAGTAGTGAATGGTTTTATTACATTGTACCGGTCTGTTTGTGAAACCGTAATAAATACAAGGCATGAATACAACTAATAAGTTGGTAACATGTAATAAATTTTACTTTATGTATGAATGAATTTCATTCAAATGCATATTAAATACATGAAATTTATTTTAAAAAGTTTTCTTGCAATTCATGGGAAAACTTCCACAGTAAAAACATCTTTTTATATAGAGTAGAAATTCCGCGATGTAGTCAGACGCGGCGTGCTAATTGACCACAATTTATTTAGGCTTATACATTAAATTCTTTATCAAGTTAATAAATTATATTTAGATAATCATTTTAATGCTAAAAGCCATCTTAATGCTCTAATATGAGCAAATTTAGTTTATTGAAATTTTGTAGTTTTGTTATATAAGGATTGTATTTAAATTATATATAATTTATTTTGTATTCAATTCGTATATCTGCATGCAAATCAGACAGATTATTTTCACGTGGGTAATAGTTATATTATACAAATCGTATACAATTTGTATAGCATCTTGACAGATTGAATTTGAAATCGTCACGAAAACGATGACAATTTTCACTATAATTATTATATAAGCAATTTGACGTTCTTTTGGAAATGTTTGAGGAAAATTTTTGAAAATATCAAATTGACTTAATGTCTGGTGATAAAATTTTAATACTATCAACTCGACTCGTGCTGTTTATTTATTGCTAAAGAGAAGAAATTACAAATAAATAAGCAAACAGACATTAAGATATGATATTTTATCGCGAAATAATTTAGTATTGAGAAATGATTTTGAACTACTTACAACGTGAAAGTATAAATTTTCAAATTTGATCCGTGTGCTCTAAATTTTCTTCTAATCTCGTCGTTGCTAAATGCGAGTAGATGAACCTTTATATAGTCTAAAAGAAAGAGAAATTATAATCATACAGTCTTTTAAAAGTAGGTTAGTCTCTATGTCTTTTTCATGTAAGTCTATAATACGGAAGACCTCCGAAATGTTTAAGAAAGAACCGCGAGCATTTCCAAAAGAATGTCAAATAGCTTCTACAATAATTATAAAAAAAAATATCGTTTTTGAAGGCAACGATTTCAATTTACTCATACAATTTAAATATAATTTACTTATACTTATTACAATCCTGACAGAATATTTTTACGTGAGTTGGCCTTAATAACCATTTACCGCAGATTTTTTATTTCAACAATTAAAAGCAGATGGAATACTCCTTAAGAATAGCCCTACCTTACAGAATTAATAAATAGTTAGTAGTTACTTAATACTTTCTAAGGGTACGGGTCGCAAACGCCGTTCTTAACCAGCCTCCTACACTAAGGACTTCATAACTTCCTTTCCAATGAATTTAATCGCACGATACTCTCAATACACTCCGCGCATCCTTAAACACCACCTCTCCTACAGCCTCCCAAAATCAAGTCTCTAAAGTACAAACTTAACACCACCTTCCAACCGATTCCACACTCCAAGCCACCCCAACCCTACGAAACTAACATCCCCAAGCCCACGGGGCCACGCCTCGATAATTCCGCGCCGAACGGTCAGCCCTCTTGCCACCTCTTCCCCCAAACT
>JAPYZB010002814.1:0-11299 GCA_030522745.1 Eupelmus kiefferi
AACACGTGCAGGAAGTAGGTGATCTCGCACGGGTGTTTTTATCACCATCGCTTCGCTCGGGCGACAAACTACACCCGTGCGGGAATCACCTACTTCCCGTACTAGTTACGTAATGTACTATTTCCACACGACGTGCGGGAAGTTCGGTTTCCCGCACGCTTTCTCGTGCCTTTAACGTGCGGAAAAATGCATGGCCTGCGGTAAGTGCACGTTTAAGATCCGTGCAGTACGTAACGCGTGCAGGTATTAGGTGATCTCGCACGGGTATTTTTATCACCCTAGCTTCGCTTGGGAGACAAAGTACACTCGTATGGAAATGATTTGTATAATTATAAATTTGTAAACTTTGCCAATTAATTCGTTAGGTCCTGGATACCAAAGTCAATTGGTGAATATAACAAATTAGTATGTTGTACTTCCCAAGATTTTTTTGAGTGTTGCAAAAAGAATAGTAACAACGATAGGAATGGTACATTACGAAACTCGTCTGCAAAATAGATGCTTCCCGCAAGTGTTAAACAATCTCAAACAAAGCAAGGCTGATAAAAAGGACGAGTATAATAATAAAAATTGCCTTATATTACATATTTAGAGTCAGTGCAATAACTCTATTGAATAATAGTTTTCTAATAACTCTATGAATTCTTTATAAAAAAGTAATCAAAGTGTCCTTATACCAAAAACGGTGTAAACTTAATTTTGAAAAAAAATGTATTGCAGCAGTTATCTTGGAAAACCATTAATGTCCACTAGAACAACCACAAAAAGTTTCAATCGAAAAAAGAAAACTCAGAGGATTGTCGAGAGCTTAGTTTTCCAGAGTATATCGTTCTGCTGCTTTCCTGAAACAGCATCCTAACTTGGACTTCACTTCAACAATACCCTAATTGAGAAAGTCTCCAGGACAAAAAAGTATATCCGCGAAGGAAAAAGTGACCTAAATCCGGGGAATTGGGTCTTCAAAAAAACTGTCTAAAAATAAGTTTACAAGCGCTGTTTTGTCGCATGGAACAAATTGTTTTGAAACTACCGCTCCATACAACAAAAATTGATATAAAGAATTTAAAAAGCACTCAAACATTTCTTTTATGTCTCCCCCGAAAAAAAACTAACGCTTTAACCACTAATGCAGAGCCACACACACACATTCAAATGATTTATACCGTCCGCTCACGTCACAAAGATAAGCGGGCCATTGCGCAATTGCGACCTAAAAAAAGAGCGCTCGATAAATTGCAATTCGATAGAGAAAAACAGGTCAACTGTCTTTCCCTTTAAATAAATTGATATCCCGATATATATATTCCTCTGGAAGCTTGGTAGCAGGCGAGCGCGCGCCCAGCATACAGATGCGATCTCTTCAGGGAGGGGAGTCAAGAACACTCGCGTATGTACATCGCGAAAGTATTGTCTTGTGAAATATTGAAATTCGCGCTGTAGCCGAATAGCGAGCAAGACGAATCGCTCGTTTACCGGGGAAATTCAAATTCCAGAGGATATGGACAATTTCATATCCGCGGCGGCGCGCTACGCTAGCTCGTTGAATTTATACATATTTGGAAGTCGCTCTGGTGTGTAGCATGGAAAACGACTATTTTTGCGCGAGCGAGCGTGCACTTGAAACTGAACGCGACGTGCGCGCGGTATTATGCGTTTGTCTGGTTACTGAAAATGTCTTTGCTACTGTGAAATATTTTTATATTAGCTTTGCGTCGTTCTCCCTTCTGGACGAAATTGCATTTGCTACTTTGTGACATTTGGGTATGGTAGTTTATCGGATATTTTTGAAAACGAAATTGTCTTTACTATTTTTTTATCTTCCTATTTTAAAAGTGAAATGGAAAATAATAAGTAAGCACTAAAGCCTTCTCATTTCCAAAACTCTTTTTTCAAAAGAAATTCAACCAAATTCATTTTTTGTAAATTTCCGTAGCCAAATAAGATGGAGGTCGAGCAGACGACTGCAGCAGGAAGCGGATATCGATTCGGCCTGCTGGCGAAAATTACTACAGTTTGGAAATAGCGCGATACTGACGTCGACGTAAATAAACGATGAGTCCGCAAAATTCACGAGTCCCACTCTCTCGCTGAGCTTTCGCGATTGCATACAGCAGAGGCCGGCTCTTTGCGATTTATACATCCGCGAATTCGTCTGTTATATATCATTCAAATATTATCCGATGAACGTGAGAGAGAGCGAGCTAGCGTTAAAAATTACGCCTGGCTTCAAAGTCAATTATGACGCCGCGTGAATTATTGAAAAAGCTCGGGCCCGAGCACGCTCGAAACTTTTATTCGATTGTGTAAAAATTTGATTTGCCCGCGCGAAATTTCGTCGAGTATTTTGCGCGAGCTGCGCGTCGATAAATCACGATGCCAAATGACCGTAAAATGTGACAGATGGAACGCTAAATATTATAGCGCGGCTTTTTTCATGCGCGACAAATCAATTACGATATTTCGGTAGAAAATGCCTTGTTATGTACGCATAGTTAACGGTCCCTGTCGTTAATACTTTATGCAACGATGTAAATATTTACAGCAGTACGAATCACGTACTTACAGTTCTTCTAAAAATAGCCTCAACATTACCAAGCACCAACCGGCAATTATCCTATAAATAAAATCTAAAAATAATCAAAAAAAAGCTCACCCCAACCCATCGCACAAAAAAAGAAAAAGCAAATTCCACAAAGCACGCTCGTGCCAACCTGCCCCGACACATCGCGTTATTACTCCGTCGGCGATATCAAAAAGGCCCGGCGAAGCGATAAGGGGCACGCCTCGATACTTAGCCGTAATGCACCTATGTATTTTCGATGAAACAATGCAGATAAATATTCGCGAGCGCCCCAACGTACACGCGGCACGCGAGTAATAGAATAGGCGCGTATTACACAGGCCATGCAAACTCGCGGGGAAGGAAGCCAGAAGGGGGGGGGGGACTTATACTACCCCCCGAGGGCGAAGTATGTGTGTGCCCTGGCCCAGCGCCAGCGATATTGCAACCGGGATTTACGTGTAGGTGTATTCGTCGTTAGTAGTGCGAGCGGGCGCGCTGTTGGGAGACTGGCCATTGTCCGAAGAGAAGCAGCTAGCCGTCGAGTTTACTGTTAAATTCGGAGCCGCGGAAATAATGGCTTCCACTGGGGCGCGCCGAATCCGCGGGGCAAGGAAGTAGCTTGGCCGCCGGCGGCGCGCGGCAAGCCGTGAACGCAGGCTCGGGACAAAAGACGAGAGCGAGAGGCCATTGAGAGCTGCGTATGCAGTGGAGCTTGCGGAGAACGTGGATTTTTTAATAGTGGGGTTGTTATAGGAGGAGGGGGAGGTGGAAATAGGTTGTGTGTGGAGGTGAGGTTGGAATGGTGAACTGTATGGTTTTTCTTTGATTGTACAAATATGAGAGTTTGTATTAGTTGTTGCGGTGACCTGAATTCTCTTATATAAAAAATGATGAGACTATCTATATTAAAAAAAGCTCATACTCACTTTTTACGGTTAATACAAATTGATCGAAACAGGTACGTATAAGTAGGTCGCCGTAAAAAAGTGCATGATTGGTGCAATAACTAGTGAAAAAATAAAAATTCTATTTATGGAAGAGGATGTTAATTACTGCGATAATATACATGAATCATATTTATAAAATTTTATAATTTTGCAATGCTTTGTTTCTTAAGTAAGGTAATAATACCTTGCTGCAGCGAAAAATAAAAAATTTATTTTTGAAACTTTAGCGTACTTACTTTTTCTTGAAGCTAATTATTGTCTTAAGTTGAAGCTAATTTATTCTCATAAGTTTTGCCAAAGTGCCTCCTAATAAAATTTTTTGCCGACGTATCTAATCACATTTTACTAGTAATATTTTGTCTATTCTAGTTGGTAATTCTTACTCAATTATTTACATGTTTAATTAATTATATTTTATTTACCAGTGTATTAATTTAGCAGTTGCATTTTTTAAAATGACATTCAGAAATAATAGATTGCAGTAACAATTGGCATTGAAGAAATAAAGATTTATTTGTATAGATCCGACGGCTCTAAATAGCAAGGATTGATATAATCTATGCTTATTCTGGCATGCCCTTATTCTCAAGTGATAAATCTCTTCTATTTGAAGTCGTCAAGTTTATAGGATGTTCCAGTTCTATTATGAAAATATTTCGATTACTTTTCTAAATATTTGCATTTATTATAACTTAAATGGTAAAGTAATATATTTAATAAATATTTAATAAGCATATTTACTTCAAAACTAAGAAGTAATTTTTGAGAAACTCATAGTATAACAAAAAGTAAGAGTACCGAATACTTACAAAAAGTCAAAACATACAACCATATCAAAAAAAGAAAAGATGAGAAAATGCATGAGAGTAATAAAATAAAGACAGGTGGGAGGAAAAATTTTCGAAGGTTACTTCGCTGTTCTCTCGTCTGACTCGTTCCACTCTTTCTACTTCTCTTCGGCTGGCGTCACGCTCCTCCATTCCCGTTCCTCCGGGGACTCTTTTATGCCGCCTCTCTCAGGTAGCGTATATATCTGAATTTCTTTCTCGCGCCGGGCCGAGAGAGTCGTGAAATTTTCAAATGCGAATATATGGCGATGTCTGCTTAGGGTTAGGCGATTTTTCTAAAGGTAAGTCGAAGACGCGCGAGCTCCCATTTTTTACGGCTGAATCGTCTTAATAATGTAACTTTAGGTCCGCAGGACTCTGGCATTAGGAAAACTCCATGTGTACCTTTCAAATATTGGAATTCTTTTTATATTAAATACTCTTATTACTGAACTTTATGTAGAAAAAAAGACTTGTTCAAGAAGTACATGAAACAATAATAATTACGTCAACTATAATATATAATTATGTAATAACTAACCATCTTTTTCCTAAAAACAATTATTCCTACTCAAATTTTACTTTATTGTAACTACTTTATTGTAAACTATTGTATATTTTTACTCTGGTTAATAAATAATAATAATAATAATAATAAATCCACCTGAAAAAAAATAAAGACGTTAAAACCACATTTAACCATACCAAATTCACGCATACTTCGCGTTCAGCAAACTTCGCGACGCACGAAGTCAGCATCAATCCTGGCAAAGGTAAAGCGTCCGCGCGAAAATTGAGCTGTCGCCTCGGCGAGAGACACTTTTATCTTTTCCGCGCATCCTTCTTAGCTGGGCAAAGGGCCCAGAATAAAGAAAGATTCCGCTCGCTGCTAAGCGTACAGCTCGGCGCGTTAACCCACATATTGACTACTGTCCTGGACACTAAGAGCATCAATCCATCACAGCTTGCGTATCCGCTGCCAGAGGATGACATATCCACGGAGAGGAATAAGACTTTTGCGGGGGCGTGAAAGTCACGCGTCTGGTGGTGCTGTAGTTAAGTAGTGAGTAATTGGTTTTGATTAATTAAAAGTATTTTGATTTGTTGTAAAAAATAGTTACGATTTTTCTCTGTTTTATGTAATTTTAATTTAGATAGACGTTTCGTATGTATAAGAGAATTTATATAGTTTGAATGAGTCAATTTGAAGCCGTTAATCATAAGATAAATATTTTTATATAATATAAATTTTCTTAAATTTTTAAGTGAAGTCACCTTTATTCGTTACTTTTCTCTACTATGTCTTCTGAACTATTTGTAAGAAATTTGTAACGATCGACATTTTGAAAAGTCAAGATTCAATTTTGGATATTCTTATTTTTCATCCGGTCAAGGACGTCTATTTTATTTTATCTTCAAGCTTGCACTAAAGTCTTTTTCAACTAGATATCGTTGCATACTTTTGACAATAAACAAATATGAAGTTATAAGAGGTGACGGCAAAAGTGAACGTCAATATATCTAGACTTATATCAACAATAGATTTTCTTTTGCATTAATTAAATAAACATGATCAATATAATAAAATATCAAATTTATAAATTTAATATAACTACATTTATTTATAATATTCTATGTTGATAACATTCTTTTACTCTAAAAAAGCTATACAAATTAACAAACCACATATCACAAAACTCGCACTCGTATAACAATCCTTTATTTGCATAAGGAAAGCCAAGTCATCGAAACCTTCAACGAAAGCACGACCACCTCACTAAAGAAACAATCGACCCCCTACTGTTTCACTTACACCGCGCCGACTTTTCCCGCTAATCCTCATAAAAATACTTTCACCTGCCCCCCTCCTTCTCACCCTCTGACCCGTCCACACTCCTCCCTATTTTTCGACACTCGCCCTCCCTCTCGCATCTTTCTCGTCCTCGTCCCGTGTGCTAAGCCGTGCGGCTCTCTCTCCTTTCTCCCGCGATGGCAGCGGTGGCTTCGGGGACGAGCATAATCCAATTTGTGTCCCCCGCGAGGCGAGGAAGATTCGCGTCACTTTCGCCGACGTGCCGGGACTTACCGATGAAACAACAATATTGTTTTTCTATCTTAGCCCTCTCTCTCTGGCGCTCGGGTACAGGACAAAGTAAGCCGGATGCTGCGCAGGCGCGGACAAATAAAGCCTATACGTTTATCACGATCCATTTTCGGCGCACGAGGCTTATTAAATTGTATCAGCACGGGAGTAAAGTCAGTGGTTAGAGGGAGCTTTTTCTTTCGGGGAGGAAGCGGGGGGCTGGATACACGTTTTTCTAATGAATTAGTTTGGCGAGGCTGTCGTTTGTGTTTTGCCGGAGTCGATTAGAGTGCGCCGACGGGATCAAAGTTTCCCGCTGATGAGGAATTTTTTTCTGCAGGGAGATTAAACACGAGTAATTTTTCGCTGGGAGATTAGGCCGGAGAAATGGCTTGGCCAGGTGGGTTTAAGTGGTACGGATGAGGTTTTTGTGTGTACTTAATTAATCATGATAATTGTTAATAATCTAACGTTATTATACAAATTATAATAGATACTGTTTCATGAAAGATTGTGTAGGCGCTCTCGTTGATATTTACTGCTGCGATAAAATTCTAATTAAGGTTATATTAATTCCGAGCAATACGTTACTTCAGAGTTGTGGTATAAAAAAAGTGCCACAAACTAAACAATCGATACATAAATATCAGTATAAATTTGCATGAATAATGAATATTATATTAACGATCGAGCCAGTACAATCAAATAGCAATTACTAAGTAAAAGCACCGTTAGTAGCAAATCACGGATTCGGCTAATTTCAAATTAATATGACCACTTTCAATAATTGGCTTTCTATTATATTGAAATCAATTTCATAATGTTAAGGCAAGCTCGTTACGGCAACACTATCGTTTTCAGATTTTCATTTATTTTGCATACGTATTATGAATTACTACCGTTTTTATTTTTATTTCTTCAATAAATTATACCCTCAATAAGCAATAAGCACTTTTTATTTACATCAAGTATAATAGCATACATTTCGACTTTAAAATATTACTATATATTTTTTTTATATATAGTAATATTTTTAAACAATAGTAATTAAGAGGAAATAGTCTGAAATCTGTCAACGGCACTTCGCTACGTATGATCCAGCTAAATCTCACCCTCGGCAGTAAAACAATCTCTGCGGATTACGAGCCGTGCGGTTTATTTCGCCGTAAAACACGCCGAACTACAAGAAAAGCCGCTAATTTCGACATTTAACCGAGTCGAAGATCAAGTCCCAAAATGGTCCAGTAAACTAACGATTCTACGACGCGTGACGCGATCGCCGTCAGAGACAAAGACCCGCGCTCTACGTCGTAGCTCGGCAATAAAGGAAATCGTAAGGGAATATACGGTTGGATATCGGAGTCTGCAAGTGCCCCGGAGACGACACATCCCTTCCCCCCTATATTTTCCACGTTTCTGCTCTCCTGCGACTGAATCTGTTTTTCCTTTGTTCTTTCCTTCTCATTATTTTTTGTGATTTGCTTAAATTATTCTGTATTACGCATTCTCTCTTTATTCCGGCTTTCTCAATTTCTTTCAAGCAGACAATCTCATTATTCTAATCCATTGTTACGTTTGATTTGTCAGCGTGATATTGTAGTAAGATTATAGTAATGATGAAGTTTAATTTAAAAACCACAAAGAATTATAGGTCAAATTGGTTATTAACTTTTTATTTAATTTAATAAATTATAAAACGATGTCAATCGATTTTTTTCTTTACAATCGCCTTAAATATATCCATTACATGATATTAAAAATACAAAATACTTTTAGTAATTATATATACTCACTCTATATTTTAAACAAACGCACTCCTTGTTTGTTTTCAACCAAGCGCACACTTTTCCAATAAAACAGCCTAAGGCGACTGCAAGGAGAGAGTTTCATCGAGGAATCCCGCGGAATTAGCCGGTCGTTAGCCCGCCCGTAATTGGAGATTTATTCGTCCGAAGTAGAATCTCCTGAGCGCGCATCGATCGCACTGCTGCTGCTCCTCCTCGAATTCGTACCTCCTTGGTCTGCGACTTACTCTCCGACCAAAGACAGACACTTTCTTCTCGGAACATCCCCAAGACGTTCCGCGAACTTCGCGTGATGTACAAGCACGAAAGATCGGAAAATTTTCCGTGCATCTAGGATTATCCTTTGGGCAGCGTAAAATAAAGTCGCGCGGCGTATAAACGAGGGAGCTTGCGAGGTCTTATCCCGCTAATGGCCGGCTAGAGTCTCTGTCGATGCGAGAGGAGGCTTACGTCGGGGATTTACGCGCTGGCCTGCAAAGTAGGACGTAGGAGAGAAAAATTGCCGGCGGAAGAGTTGAAGTGGATGAATTGTGGAGCGCTGGATCTGGATTTTTCGCTGAATCGCCGGTGCGCGCGTGCTTTTTGCGGCGGCGGTGGGTGGCCGTGGAGTGGGACTGGAAATTTTTCGAGTGGTCAGGGTCGGCTATGATGCCTTGGATTATGAACGGCGAGATAGAGATTTAATGGGGATGAAGCTCGATTTTTCTTGCAGTTGGTATGGTTGTTTTACATACCTCAATTTTGTTTCAGCTCTTTACAAAATAAGATGCACATCCATTCTTATTATTGACCTGATAACTAATGGTATATTATACAACTAAAAGAGAAAATAAAAATATAGATTGCTCCCGAAGGCAGTAATCATTCTCGGTCATAATCGACCACGTTTAGATGTATCATATAGTGCTTTATTTACGCGTAATATATACAAAATTTATTATAGGTAGAATAAAAAATGCTTTCTCTATGTGAAAAAATAGCCGTATCAAATTTGTATTCATATCTCAAATAATTTAAAGCGATTCTTTCAAGTTAAAATAATAAAGGAATAATTAGACAAATAATCGCTAAAAGCTGATACTGCTTAAGAAGTATTTTGAAAATCATTTTTATATTATGTAGCGTATCTGCTAAAATCAAAATTGCAAGAGAAACTAAAATTTACTTTTTTTACAATTTTAAAATCAAAGCTAAATTTAACTTTACATGAAATTCATATAAAGAAAAAAATAAAAAATTCAAATAAAAAGAAAAACCAAAAAAAAAACAATTTATGTTGAAAATCGAGCGCGAAAGTCGCACCCCGATTCTCTGTTTCATCTTTTCTCGCATTCGTTTCTCGCGCGTCCCCCTTTTTACAATACACCTCCAATCCTCTCTCTTTTGTAGCCTGCCTCCTCTAGTATTCCTCCGCTTCCTGTAGGAGGCGAAAGTGGCCGAGCAAAAAGGCGGACTCGAGCTCGAGCAGTCTATTAGCAGTTTCTTAGAGCGCCTTCAAATGGCATTCCTATTGATGCCCCCGAGTGGCCGCGCACGGAGCTGGCTAAGAGAAAAAGTGATTCGAGGGCCAGCGGCCAAGAGAAAGAGAGTGAGAGTGAACTTTATGGGCCGCGCGCACGGGGCTACTACACACTTTTACCGTAGGAGGATTGCGTGGACCCTCGGCGAGAGAGGAAAGTTATATCGAGCGAGAGAATCGAGTGAAATGCCTTTGCCCTTTTTGCTCCCTCTTTTCTTTTGTGAGTGCGATTTTCGTTTGCAAAAAGGCTAGCGTAAATGTTTTGGGTTTTTTGGAGGGGGGAGGAAAAAGTGAGGAAGTGGTTGTAGGTTTTAAACATTTAGTGGAGAAGTTGTTTCTGAAACTGTTTATCATTTAAAAGTTATTAAGACGTATGTTTATATTAGATGGCTTTATATTAGATTATTTTTTAAAACTATCATGACTATCAATTTTTTTTCTTTCATTTTTGCCATTGTTAGTCCCACTTTTTGAGAAACAAGATATCTAACTAGAAATGGTTCTATTTGATATTAATTTAATGATTTGTAAGGTAAAAATAGCCAAAAATAGCCATTTCATGTTTTGAATTATGAAATTTCTATTAGGGTATATTTGTCTCTAATCCTAGTAAAAAAATATGTACATAAATGTCTAAAAAGTATAAAAATATGCATTTATGTAGAAAAATATATATAATTGTCACAATAATAATAGAGGATAAAATTGTTGTTTATTATATGTTTATATACAATTCTGTGCCGTATCGTATATTTTAGACTTTTTTTACACATGCATATAGAAGACTTATATATGGAGGGCTCAGTACCAAAGGGAACCAAGTCCATTTTGAAAAACGGTCTTTTTTTAATGAAGAAATCTCTATATTTTTGAAATTTTAATTACAAAAACTTAGTTATTCTTAGATTCTGCAATATCCTAACACTATTTACGTAAATAAGTATATATAATCTTTTAAACTTAATGTTAGTTAACTTCAATACAACATTTTCTTAAGAACATGTAAAATGGCGCTTAGTCTCCTTTGGCTATCTGAACCCTTCATATATGACACAAATACTAAAAATATTTAAAAAACAAGAATCTCTTAGGATTTGAATTTTTAAAAATATCTCTGCTAATTAGAAGTATAATTGGCACTAGCGAATGTGTGTATTTTCGGCATTTATATAAATTTACTAAATTAAGATTGATAATTTTTTTTTATAAATAGGTATCTAGGTTATCCTTTGTTGCTTATTTAAGAACATAGTTAAAAAAGAAAAAATCATTGTATGTATGTCTCAGAGGGTCCCTATAATGGTCTGTTCATGACTACGAAAATGAATTTTATTGATTTTCATAGATTTTACAAGGTTTTAACAAATTTCCTCATACCACTTATGAAAAATTCAGAATTATCTCTAAAAATTAAAACTTAAGTGAAAAATATACTTGCTACTTAAAAAATCTGCTTCGGAACATTTCAACAACCTAAATAAATCAATAATCAAATTTTAAGGCAAAGCCATAACAAATAAGTTTCCAAATAATTCTTTTTCAGATAAATCTCAAT
>JAPYZB010002815.1:0-19393 GCA_030522745.1 Eupelmus kiefferi
AGGAGATGTTTGTGGATTTGTTTGTTACGGTTGGAATTGATTATGGAAATGATGGAAGACTATATGGAATATGTATATTCTATAGCTGATACTTGAGTTTCCGCTTATATTTGCCGACTTATGAGAAAACATGAAACTTGCATACGCTTTTTACTAAATTTAAAAAGATTATTACTTATCTACTTACTTCTATGTCATTTTATACTAATACTTATATCTATAGATATTTAAAATAAACTGGAAGTTGAAAAGAAGATAGCAATTATACGGTGTGCAAATAATACATAAATATATAGAAATATTTAAGAAAAACAACTATTTATTCATCTATTGGTTTTAAATCTTAAGATTAATATCGTCATTTGAATTAGAAAAATATTTCAAATATTATCTGGAATGCTCGACAGTTTTTAAGATATAATTTTATTTGAACTTCTTTTATAGAAATCAGATTATTTTCTACCGTCAAAGTACCTTTGTCGAATGAAATTTCTATCTATTTCGTTAAATTGCTCAAGAAGGGAGAAGAAATAGAAGTGCAGTGAAAGAGAGAAATAATAAAACCTTAAAAAATATACCTTTTATCAATACCATCGAAACATTACTGATCTGATTCTCGTATCAAAACTTTTTACAAATTAAATCAAAAATTTTACAACGAAACATCTCAATCCTTCTAATTATAAAAGAAAAACTTTTAACATTTTCTCAACTATTATTTTCAACATTATACCACATTCCATCCATTTCAATTTCGACTACCTATCCTCTAAAATTTTATCACTCCCTCATTCTCAAAGAAATTCCATTCTCTAAAAATGCCTTCTCTCCCGTGCGAATACTACATCATATACATATATACCTCCCTCTTTAAAGTAGAAGACTGAGAATGACTTACGTTTCTTAGCGGAAAAAAAATCGCGCCCGGCCCTACATGAGCACAGTTTCAAATTCAGAGAAGAATGGAAAAACTCACCGCTTCATCCTCTTATTATTCAAAAGGTAAGCTTCGTAATTAATTTCCAACGGAACAATTTTCCCGCAATGAAGTTAATAACAGACTCGTTACCGACTCCCGCGCTGCTTTGGCCGCATTGAAAAATGAAAATAAAGAAGTCAAGCGCCGGCGAATTCTCACCCTTAATTAAACGCCGAGCCGGAGCATCGAAAAGCCCTCCCTTAATTAAAAGTGCGCAACCCTTTTTGTCGGTTTCTCTTGAAAGTAAGGCCCGAACCCGACAATGGGAAAGAGTCCGCAGAGCTTGGGCTAATGAGCCATTTGCATATAACATTCAGACACTCTCTTTCTCTTTTTCTCTCGAGGCGAATTGATGATAAACGTCGTGGCCGTGACAATGAGTTGAGAGCTGCAGACACTTGGAAAGGTATATAAGTGTCGTATGCTAATTTTTTATAGTCGCGACCGCTGCAGCCACTAAATCATGGTTTGCTTTTTTGTCGGCTGCGACTTGTTTTTTAAAAGGTTGTTAATGGGCTGGTTGGTGACAGGAATTGCTGTATTGCGTTTTCTTTGAAGGCTTTTTTGTTTTATCTTTTGTGATGTTGAGTGTGAAATTGGATTCGGTAGAATAAAATTATTTATTGATTTGCTGTGTGTTTTCAAGATTATTTATAAGAGAAAAATCTATCGTAATAGAAAATATTTCAACTAATTGAGATGCCTCCATAAATATATACAAAAATGTGCTCATTAAGTAACGTAAAAATAAGATCATTTACCAATAAATACATTTTTTTTTCTACGACGAAATCACTCTTTAAGCTTAAATCCAACTCCAATTCATTCTAACTCATAATACGTAATAATCCATTCATTTTCACAACACACAACAACAAAATAGTTCCTGCTACAAAGAGCCTTCATCAACAATACTTTCCTCTAAGCAAACACAAAACAGAGTAAAAAATCATCATCCCAGAAAATTCTTACTCTCCATCTCCGGCGCGCGCAATTACTTCCATCTCCGTCTCATCGGCAATAAATCCTCCGTTTCGCCAGCTATGCCAGCTATTAGCCGCGTGCCCAGGATCATAATAACCGCATTTATATGCCGGGGCTGAATTAAAGGTGCGCACGAATATACCGACAGTTGGCCTATACGCGCCTCTGCTCCGATGCCACAGGGGTGCAATAAAGCATCGAGCCGGAGGGGTGACGACGTTTTTCGGCGCGCAGTCACCGGGGAATCGGAAGCTTGATTGTTGAGGGGAGAGACGCCGGCAAGAATTATTATTATAATGAAAGTTGCGTTTGTTTCGAATACATTGGCTAAATACGGCGCGAATTACTGTTTTTTCAGGGGATCAGGGGAAATTAGGGAGGGGTTTTGTCGGTGAGAGATGGGATAGTGTTTTGTAGATGCTGGTTGAAGTAGAGATGAAATTTTAATATTATTGTCAAGCATTATGTTCTCAATATTATTTTTTTAAGAGTACGCGTTTGTAGATTTTGCAGCTCGTGAGGTGGTTGAAGCAATTTATACACTACAGTTTTTTGAAGGGGGAAATTAAGGAGGGATTTTGCGAGAAGTCTTGGGGAAGCGGTAGAAGTGTTTTATTGATGTTGGTTGAAATGGCGATGAAGGTTTAATGAAATTCTAGGTCTTCTTCAAATTTTATGAATATTATTTTCTTATAGATTATGTAGTCTTTTATTATTGATTTTACTCTATGATCTGCGAGAGTATATGGAATTTATTATAATGATAAAGTTAAATAATATTTTTATCGGTAGTCATGTAAATATTTTTCTGCCCTCCGGCCGGAAAGTGCCAACTTCCCTGCCGCCGCGCGAAACGAAGTTGGCGCTTTCCGGCGCCGTCGAGCAGAAAAATAGTATACACACCTTGGCCAGTAAAAAAGAAAGCCTCAGATCACATGTTTGTCAACCTCGGCTTAGCCTCGACCGACAATATTACATGTGATCTGAGACATTTCTTATTTTACTGGCCTATGTAGGCAATATACTATTGAAATAATTATATTACGAATTAAAAAAAATCTTGATGTGAAAAGCGGTTATTTATTTATTTGGCTTTTTTTATTATTTCACGTTCAAGAGCCGAAAAATCAGCTTAAAGTTAAGATTTTGAAGTTAAGTGACATAAAATTGTAAAATAAATGAAAATGTTGATTATGAGTCATGTTCTTCGTAATTTTTAGTAAACATATTTTAAGGCATGGCTTACAACATGCAGTCGATTGTTACTGACATTTAATTATATTATCATGTTATCACTGATCATTCTGATAATAACGACTGCAGATTTTGAATCCATCAAGTTATTTAAAATTATCAAAATTTTATTGAACAGTATTGTATGTATAAAAAGTAAAGTGTAATCGCTCGACATACATATTTTCATCTGAAAATAAATTCTTATAAATGCTACAAAAAATCGAGCAAGCGTGAAAAATTTGAAAAATTACCAGTGTAAATAATCTGTCTTCTTTTTTAAACTTCATTTACAAAGAACCAAATTAGTTCCACGGTAATAACGATGCATTCGCTCTTTATATTTATAAATGAAAAATATTTTCCCAATTCCAAACGTAGCGGAAATATAAAAAATTATACGAATAAAAATTTATTCATTCAATTTTCGAATTTCACGCCAACTTCAGAACACTCCCCGAAGTCTTTTACAGACTGCCGCATCAGCTCAATAGCAGTCACAAGAATTAATCAGCGAGCCGTTTAATTAAAAGCACAATTGCAAAGCCATCATACCGAACTAATCATCCAACTATCCTCTCCGCTCTACTCTACGACTTCTCGCTCCCCTACGAGTCCCGTCACTTGTATCGCCATATACACCCATCCACCCGGCTCAGAATCAGGAACAAGCAATTTCCAATTGCCGGCCGATTAATCGCCACTAGATGAATTTCCCCGCAATGAAAAATCCACTTACGAGACACAGGCGCATTATCATCTTCCTCTTTCAGCCGGCTAATCGTGGCAAAAACCCCAGCGCGCCCGCTTTCTCCAAATCTCACGGGCGGCGATTTATTTCATAGCCCATATATATCCACCCCCACCCCCTCGACGATCTAATTCAATTAGGAGCCGGCGAGAGGCTTCCCCCCCCCTCCCCCCTTGAGGAATAGCTGGAATTCTCGCATCTGCGTGTACAGAGCCAGCGCTTTTATCTCGAGGCTCTCCCCTTTAAATGAGCATGAACGGAGTTTCAAAAAATTATTTGAGTGCCTCGTGCGACGAGGTGGTGTTTCGGGATGAAAGAGTTGGGGCGGGTGGGGGGGGGGGGGGGGCAGGGATTCGGTTGGGATTTTTCATAAATTTGTAATTGAGCTGGCTGGGGGCTGGAAACGTGATACTTATCTTAATAAGGTTTTTAAAGATGCGGCTCCTCGATTATTGAGGAATTTTGTAATATGGAAATTAGCTAATTTATTAGCTTTGTAAAAGTGTCGATATAAGGAAAAAATTTATTTTTCCAATTTTAAAAGAAAAAATATCGTTTATTTCAATATTTGATAATTTACTTTCAATGATCGGATTTCGCTTTAATAGATGTTTAACTTTTAACTTTTACTTTAAAAAATTACACGTATTTGTAAGACTATATTTAATCATGTTCAATAATTGAAGTATAATCATATTGTAAGGAAAAGTTTCACAAATACACTTAAAACACGAAATCTTATTATAAACACATAATTGAATAATCTTTTATGCTCTTACTTGTATAGATTTCAAAAATTTTTTGTTTAAAATAGTCAAGAAGTAGATGTTTGATATTTTACTAATATAAAAAGTAATTATAATTGTTACGAATATTGTAGTTACAATTAATTTGACGATATTGATTTTAAAATTAAAAAACAATGTATAATTATAAAAATAACTAATTGAGAAATATATACTTCGATTTAAACATCAAAAAATTTTTAAATATTAATAATCTTAATTACAAAAATATTCTCATCGTATGTAATTTTTTTTCTAGCAAAAACTTTGTAAGCCCTTCGAAAGATAATCGGTACTTTATTCAATTTCATGGTTTCACTTGAATCTTCTACATGATAAAGTTAAATTAATTTTCAGACAGAAGTTTTAAGTCATATCAGTTATATGAATATTGAACCTTCAGTCTAATTTTAATTGAAGTTTGCATTATTATTAGTTCATTTTCAATTTCATTTTCTTACTTCAATCTTTAATGAGATATCTTCGTAATCTAATAATTAAAGAAAATAAAATTCACAACTCAGAATGTGGAAAGCATCTCTAAATAGATATTAAATATGATTAATATTACTTTAATCATTCCATTGTCTTATCTTCCAGGAAGATATAATATTAATGAGTTCAGAGTTTACTTCGCGGAACGCCGCTGTACACATACATTAGTTAAAACTTTCCTTCACTTATCATAACTTCACCAACCTCATTCATCCTGAAATTTTTATAATTTAAATCAGAGAGTAAAAGTTTGTAAAGTCAAAAAATAGGCCAAACTTCATAATAAGTTATTTTTACTTGTATAATGTCTTTGTTGTTCGAGGAATCGATATACTGATGGCAAATTCACTGACTTTATAACTTTGCGCTTCTCCAAAGTTTTGTTCCATACTCTTTCGCACCATAAATCGGATGTAGAATAATAATGAATCATAAAAAACTTTAATATATAATAAAATACATCATTTTATATTTTAGAATCTAAAAACATGAGCTGGCGAAGAAATAAAATTTTAATCAATCTGTTTTTATTTAAACTCGAAATTCTGAAATTATTTTTAACACTTGTTTATCATGAAAGTCATAAATCATGCTTTTAATCCTTCAAAGTTATTGGGATGATATCATGTAAAATTTTAAAATCATTTTTAAAACTCTATTCATCTTAATGCCATATATTATAACATTTACAATAACTTTAATAAAATTAAGTAAAATTTAAGAAAAAGCTAATGATCGATCACTTGCGTCACCAAAAAAGACTAAGGAATGAATATTCGAAATCGTATAACTTATATCATTTCTATCTACTGTAAATGTAAATTTCGTCTAACATCTTTGTGCGAAAGCATCTATTATATTCATGCTGTTATACATAATTAAAGAGTTGTTCAACTACAACTGAGCAAAACTTTAAATAATTAAAATGAACTCCAAAGCAAGGTTACTTTTTTTAATTGGAATTTTAAAATAAAATATTTTACTGTCTCAATTGAAATTTACAACAATTCTGAAAAAAAATTTAAAATTACTTTATAAAGTTTGTTATCTGTTTCGAATAACTTGGCAATACTTTAAAACTACACTTTTACGAATCAACATAGGTATCGATAACGATATTCAAGTAACAATTTTTTTAAATTACGCTTATCAACTCATATAATTTAAAAAATGTAATGATATTAAAAGAAAATTAATTCATACATTCAGCACCATCAATCTTAAATCTAAATTTAAAGCAAAGATAAACAAAACTTATTTCCAAAAATATCTACAAACAAAAGCCCCGAAAAAAGAGCCATCAAAAGACGATCAAAACAGGAGTAGTCGAGCTCATTAAAAGAAAATCAACTTACTGCCTGCTGTCTCTCACTCATCAACACTGCGTATTTTCCCCTCCTATCTATCTCTTTCTCACACCTTATTTGCAAAAAAGGGCAGAACCATCTCCTACGAGGCTACTTGCGCGCTATACTTCAAAAAGACAAAGAAAGGAAAACATCTCGCACACAAGAGAAGCTCTCGTATATACATACGAAAAAAAATAGAAGGGAGAAGCTGGCTAGTGTGCGTAGCTATAGGCACAGTCCATTTTCTCTGCAGGGAGAAGGTGGCGCGCGCGCGCAAAGCTGCGTCCTTGAACTTGCCGCCTGGGCGAGGGCGTGGGGGGTGTGAGAACGGGACACCTATATAAGCGATGTTTGCCGTTCCCCTTTCCCTCGCCTTACTGCTCAAGTTATTGAAAAATCGAAAGTTTACGGTTTTTAATGTTTTTAAATGAGCTGCTGGTTTGGGATAGAGGATGAATAAAACGGGACATCGGTGGAAGCTATTTATTGGCAGCGAATTGGTCTCTCGGGAGGAAATGGAATCTTTATATCCTCGTTGTTTTGAATTTGATTATTGATTTTTTTACGGTTTATATATTTATTTGTGAGTTTACGTAAATATTTATTTACGTTTTGTTACTTCTTAACTTAATATTAATATGTTTCTATCGTGTATGTATATATTTTTTAATTTATATTATAAAATAAAAAATAAAATGGTTATTATGTAACAAGAGCCAAGCTTGTTAAAATTATACGTAAATTAGTTACTAGTCTTTATTGAAATAATTAGAATCAAAATGTATTTAAAAACTCTCACAAATATTTATATAAAAGTAATATGTTATGAAATAGGTACACGTAAATCTGGCACATAAAATTTATAAAATACAATATTGTCAATGAAAAATCCGCTCCAAATTTATTTGCAAATAGTTTCCTCTATAATAGTTTATCATACTTATGTATAGTATCTAGTTCAAATATGAAATACGTTTATGTATTTTACGTGTATTTTAAATGATCAGCAACTTCATTAAAATTTACATACATTTTTTCCTATTCTTTAAATTTTTTGCTAGGTGCTATGTAAAAATCTACAAATTCCCGGACATTAATAAATTTCTTCTATTTTAATACAAAATATGCATTCTCGTAAATTTTCAAAATTTCAAAAATTTAAATAAAATGCAAAGCTGTTATATTGTTCAATTACCTAAATAATCAATTTCGCGTAACAATCTATTATTTTGAAACATACTAGTGTATCAATCCCGTTATATACACGTGCAAATATTTTTCTCGGTTACAATGAACAAACTTCAAATATTGGCGAAAAACAAAATCAATACAATTAAATTTAATAGATCCAATCAGAGACCGAGTTTATACTGGCAATGAAGCTAAATCATGGATATATAATTATGAGAATATTTTGCATTTTTTTCTGTTTACCGTTTATAGATAAGGTGTTTGAGTTGGAACATATACTTTATTGTTTATAATATGTAATAGTGTAGAATTCTAAAAATATTTTATATTATACCCTTATATTGTTTATAAATCAAACAGTAATTTATACTTAGAAATATTATCAAGAATACAAAACAATTTGTATATCCTCTTCCTTTATTATATTAAAAAGCTTTCGGTCAAAAGAGAAAAAATTCATTTTTTTAGATGAATGTCATGTGTTATCATTGATTGGATGAGAGAATATGATTATATTGTTTGACGCGTTCGTGACGTATTCGTGGAATTCCACTAATTTTTTGTGTACAATATTCTTAAACAATATATAGATAATGTAAATTTTTTTATTGATTTACATTTCTGAAATTTAGATTTTTTAACATTTTTGTGAGATGATGATCATCTTTTTTGTGATCCTGATAATTCGGATACTGGGAATATTATATAATTTTGTAATAATTACACACGCATGAATATCTATTATACTGAATTGGGTCTTATAATTTTGGGACTTAAAATTCTGAGTCTTACAATTTTGGACCTTGCAATTTTGGGCCTTATAATTTTGGGCCTTGCAGATTTGGGCCTTATAAATTTGGATTTTATAAAATTTGGCCTCATTATTATAGGGCCCTAAAATTTTGAGTTTTATAATTTTGGGGATCATAATTTTAAGACTTTATAATTTTGTGTGTGTGTCTTGTGTGATTAGCTGTAATTTTTTTAGATTGTTAAATTTTATATAATTTCACTCAGTACATCGAATTAAATTATTGGATTCTT
Source organism: Eupelmus kiefferi (assembly GCA_030522745.1). Classification (NCBI taxonomy): domain Eukaryota; kingdom Metazoa; phylum Arthropoda; class Insecta; order Hymenoptera; family Eupelmidae; genus Eupelmus; species Eupelmus kiefferi. The sequence goes on from JAPYZB010002815.1 coordinate 8,812, forward strand.
GGATAATTTTGGTCGCTCAATAAAACGATGTCATATTTTTTACGCACTTTCGCGTTAAAGGGTTAAGAACGTCATGTATACATGAAATATTTTATATAAAATAAACTATTGAAATTTAATATATTATATGATGTAAGTTATTAAAATAATAATTATTTTTTTTTAATTCGGTTTGGTTTAGGAAATTAATTTTTAAACAATCATTTGAAATAAAATATCTTGAAATTTTTTTTATGTGTGAATAATTATATTAATATATTAAAAAATGTATATGAATATGTAGGTGAATATGATTTAAAAAATACAATTATTATATAATTCATAATTATAAGTTAAACCGAGCAACGTTTAGAGCGAGGAATATTTCGCTTGTATAATATAAATCAAATACAACAAATAATAAAAGTTTTCAGTATGTCTGGCCCCCTTTGTTTTTTCACTATTTACTTTTGCCTTTTCTAATAAATATTTTATATCTGCTATTATTTTGTGTTTTGTAAATATATTTATACTACGTTTTTGTTTTATAATTATTATAATTATTTGTTTAATTCTGTAATATTTATAAAATTTTTTTTCTGTAACATCTTTTTGAACTACAAAGAATTCAGAAAAAGTAAAAATTATGTAACGTGATTTAATATTTGCTGCAAAGAAAATTGATTTTCTATCTTACGAAATATAGCCAACAGTTCCCTTTTTATTCTCTTCAATCAAGGAGAAAATCCATTATTATTTTACGAAACTACGTAACATAAAATTTCAGGAAGATTGTCTGTTGGATAAAATCTTTTCAGATTTTACTTTTTTAAACTTTTCGTTTCTAAATTAGAGGATAAAATGTAACAAAGAAAGATTCAAAAATATACGATTCTTATGTATATGCTTATTTTCTTACATGAAAAAAAAAAATGTTATGTGAGTAGGTATTCTGTTTCAATAAAATTATAATATACAAACATTTTTATAAAAAAGTTATACAAAAATACTAGACTGAAAAGAATCTACTATTGTAAGAAATATATTTACTAAAGAAATATGTACAGTTTTAACAGATTTTTTCTTTTGATGAAATCGCACATATTTTGATATAATGTTCTTATACTATATAATAATTTTCTGTACCTGAAATAATTTAATTTTGATGGAAATAAAAATCAATTCGTTTATTAGTGATACTTATTTTATGCAGAAAAATTCTGGTCTTTTATAAATGAACTTTACAATCACTAAGACAGCACTCATGTAGCTCTTGGTATTTTTAAAACTATTGAAATTCATTAAGTTTCTATAGAATTTATTGGATTAATTATTTTATTAAATAAATTTTTTTGTTGGAAATAAAAAGTATAAAAATATGTTCCAAAAAAATTATCCTTATTTTTACCCTTTATGAGAATATTTATTATTTATTGAAGGCATATAGGTTTTTAAAAATTATTGAATTGCATACGCCGGAAATATATTTTCTCGCATACAAAAGCTTGCTTTTTAATTCCCTTTTTCATCAACCTTTTACATTTAAATACAAAAGACGTAATGCGCTGGTAAACTCATTTTTAAAGCTGAAACACTTCATTTTACAGGAAAACTGTATTTAAAAACCAGAAATCCCAAGCCCAAACCCGCGGCAAAATCTCGTTTCCATCTCGCCAATCTGCATAATTAAAAAAAATTGTATACCCCTTAGAGAAAAAGACTCGCTTACGCATCACAATAACGCTCCTCAAATACCCGCGTTTAGTAAACGAAAGACAAACCAGCTTTTTCAGCTCGCGTCCTCGCCTTCGTTTTTTTATTTCCTTTTTCTTTTTAATCAAGCTCTTCCTCCGGAACCCTCGGCCATTTAGAGTTGGTCAAAGTTTGAAGGCGAGGAGTTGGCGGAGAGAAAAAAATGCAAATACACGCGCACACACCCACACGCCTCATGGAAATCGTAACTTTCCGGCCTTACTCTTCCGCATTACTTTTTTTCGAGGACGCATTGTTTTAGCAAGTAGCTCGCTTTCCAGCTTAGCCGAAAACGTGACGCGCCCGCTGGCTTTAGCGAGCTTCGCTTCTTTGACAATAGCTTCGTTACTACACGTTGTACTTTGCTTTTCTCCTTTTCAGGGTAGGCTACTTGGCTTCTCGCTCTCACGGCGGCTTGACCCGCTTTCCGGGCGTTTCTTTGCATAAAGAGAGCCGCGTTGTTGTAATTATTGTTGTTGGGTTAATTACGGAGCAATTACGACGATCTGGGTAAAGCGATTTTGAGAGGCGTTTAAGTATTTTCAGGATTAATTGTTTGTGTGCGCTTTGTGTTGTTCGATTAATTTGGTTTAGTTACCTTTGAGATTTGGAATTTAGACGTAAGAACTCTCTCCAGAGAGATAGATTACTTTGAGATACCTATCGGAAGATCTATAATGTATAAGATGATTGATTATGTCGATATTTCATTAGTTTATTGATTTAAAAAAAGTGTCAAAGTAAAATTATGGATCTGTCAAAAAATATAGAATGAAATTCGAAAAGCTAACACATAAAACTATAATAACGTCTACTTGCAAAAAGAAAACACAAAAAAAAGCGTGAACCACGCAAGTATCCAAGCAGCGCTAAATCAACCGCGCAAGTCCCTGAAAACGTCAATAATTTATCAACGAAACTTCAGCCAAAAGACGAGCTTACAAACTCACAAATTCGCATCTATTTCTTACGCTCGTATACACACATCAGCTTCCGCTCGGCTCTCTCCACAGATAAGCAAGAACAGCTGGAAACGTCCGCCGCGAGAAAGATGGATCAGTTGCGACGCTCGCATTTTTTCGCGCCTTCCTAGTCCGCGCGCACTTGGACACGTTCGCAGAGAGGCGTACATGTGCGATGTATATTTAAAAAGAAACGAGACGTATCGCTCGATCTTTGTCAGGCGAGCTCGCGAGTAAACGCTTCTTTTATTTGTGCGAGCGCGCGAGGGTGCTTTTAACTCGCTTTTTCCTCGTTGCGAGTGTAGAGCCCTCAATTTCTTTTCCTGCGGGCTGCGCAAGAGAAAAGTGAGGAAATAGAAAGGCCGGCGCGATACGTATACGGAGCGAGATTACCCAGGTAGATTTATACCGGTGGTGGGTAGAGGGCTTAGGGATTCGCTTTATTTTCTCAAAAATTTCAATTGACCGGGATGGAGTGGCGAAATGGTTTTTAATAGAGCGCTTTTGTTGAATGGATCGGATTATTTTGGTGCTGTGGTGAGTGTTGGGATTTTTTTGGAATTGTTAGTAAAAATAGTTTTTGAATTTGAGAAAGAAAGGTTAGTGAAAAATATTGTTTTGCAGTAAATGGATCATTCATTTAATTACTAGCTTATAAGAGGATAACTGGAAATAAATACAATTTCAGTATTTGAATGCAAAGGAGAAAAATTAAACTGCTAAAATAATATGTATTATTCAAACAATGGCATTTAAAAAATTAGTGGTTGTCGACATATTTAACTATTATTAATAGAAGAAATTTATTTTCAACAGCTACATTACATTAATAATTAGTGAAAAAATCTCACTTGTTTAAAATTAAGTGCAATAAATTTTCTTTATAAGGAAAATCGAGATTATATCGTAAAATACAAGTTCTTAAAATATTTCCGATATAGAATAGGAATGAGCTTATTGAATGTAAATTAAAATAAGTGAACGTAGGCGTACTAATACTGCGAAGTATCGCAGGATGCATTTTCAATTTCATATTGAGAAAATTCTAACTTATGTTATGTCAACTTTAATACATTTATTAATTCAATATTAAAAAAAAAGAGTTAATAATAGTATAATAAAAGTAATAATAATAAGATATTAATAGAATTAATAATAGTATTTTGCAAAAAGACCCTATCTTTAAACATTATATAAATATTACAATATTTTCTTAAGCACCCAAACAGACGTGCCATAATTTAAACGATGTCACCAGTGTCGAAACCCAAACAAAGAAATTTCCGAGCTGAAAGAAAGTGATGATAAGTGCGATTTTGGAGTCGCGAAGGCCGCGAATGTTTTGCCAACGAATCTGACACAGTTTTAGCAGGTCTTTAAACTGCAGTGCTGCGCATTCTCAAAGATATATGGGTATGCAGAGGCAGACCGGAGAACAACGTTGCTCCCGTTTCCATCCGGGCCCTGAGACTTGCGTACATTCCGGTAAAAACCATTTCACACTTTAATAGAGTTTTAACGCACGGTAATCTTGTCAACGCGGGCGGAAATACTTTTCTGAGATTCCTTGCTAAATTAAGGCTATTTTATTCAGTGTTTAATTTAGAGAAAAAGATAGTTTTCTATAATTAAGGGAAAAGTAAGAAATATGTGAGCGGTGCAGAACGAAATAGTTTTAGAAATATATTAAAAAGTAATGAAGTATGGATTTCGATAATTTGATAGTTATAGTTGGAAATAGAAATCAGTTATTATACATAGTTTATGTACTAGTACTACTCATTTATATATGTGACTTTATTAGTCAGGCGAAATTATAATCATAATCTAGTGTGCAAAAGTATTGAAGCTGAACTGGTTAAGTTGGTATAACTACTTATTAAAGTTTTGGACTTGGCCCTCTATAATAAGTTATAAATTTTTGCATGATTTTCTTGTGAAAGAAAATAGATAAGAAAGTTTCGGCTTTTATTTATTTAACTAAATGTAATTGCGAGAAAACTATTCTCCAATTTTCGAATTAATAAAACACACCGAATTCCAATATTATTATATTAGAATATTATTTAAAAAATCACATTTTCATAAAAATTCAGAAAAGTCCCATAATCTCAGCAATTTTGGGTGATAGGAATCGGGTATTTACCTGAAAATAACTTTTTACAACTCTATCCACAAAATCACGACTTTGATCATGATTTTTCGGCTAGCTCTCGAGATAAAAAAATAAAATTCGATACTCTAACGTAAAGCGAACATTTACTTCCCTCGACTTTCTCCCTCGGTTCGCTCAGTTGAAAAAGGTTTTAAGAGGTAAATATTCGTTTTCCTTCCACACTCGTATCAAATCCTACTATTTTGATATTTTAATTTCATAGGTTTGATAGTTTAGTAATTGTACGTGAGAAAATATATTATTTGATTTCTACATTATTTTATATAATGAATTGAAATTTAGAGAATGTTATCAATGAAAGTTGCGAGGGTAAATTTATTTATAAGGCTCTTACAAATGTTGGTAAATGTTAGTAAATGTTGAAAATCAAATTTATAGCTTATAAATTAATTAAAGTTACCTGCACTATACATTCTTGAATGGTACTTTTAACAACAAATAATGAAGTAGATTAATAAGCTAATTATCTAATAATTCTATCCATTACACCAGCAAACATGAATAATTTCAAAGTTATTTACTGTTGCATCATACGCCTACTCTCCTATTGTTATGAACTACACCCATGTTATTAAGCCTCAACGAGCGAACTTTTCCCATTAAGAAAAAGCCACGACAGAACGTGCACACCGGCTGCCGCTTCTGTATCTTGGGAAATCTCGCTGATTCGAATTGACGTTACTACGTGAATTCTTAAAATCTCTGAGCATCTAATACTGGGCTAGAGTAAGAAAAAAATGGGTTCAATCAACCAATTGAAAAAAATAATTTATATCGATGTCCTAGCTGTATTATTTCTAATGTCTCATGATGCATGAACCGTTGTTTTTCTTTTTTTGTTAAAGAGTTACTTGAGATTGAAATTTCGAAAATCGTTTTTTTTTTATTCATTCAATTAATAGTACAACTCATAAAAAATATTTTCCATAGCTGCAACTAGACCTTTACTTTATGGGACTAGAGTAACGGCGCTGCGCAAAATTAAAAAATTTTTTTTCTCCCTTTTACGTGTACTTAAAACTTTAATCACGTTTTTCTCAAAACTGTCTTTGTGAAGTTGATGGACGTGAATTAGTTTCTTTGGAACTAATCCATTGATCTTGTTCAAATCTTTCACACTTCTTATAGATAATATTGATTAGAGATTGAACAAAGGATTTTACTTTTGTACTTTCCTTTCGTATACAGCTTATTTTTTATGGCAATTCATTCTTTGAATTAATTACCTCAAACTTTTAATTTCAAATTTTAATTCAAATTCTGCGTTCAATCAGAAGCTATAGTATATTAACTCATGGACGAATAGAAAAACTTTCATTTTTTTATTTTATATAAAATCATTACGAGGTATTTTGTCCACCATTTAAAAGATTTCTGTAAGACAAATATAAAGGTTGAATTTTTAAGACTTTTTAAAGAATATTTTACAATATGTTGTTAAAATTGTATACTTTCACGTGATTTAAGTACAAACAAAATATTTATTCCACATTATATTTAAAAAAAAAAACTAGAGGAAATATCCCTTTTTATTGGTATTGGTAATGATTTTTTTCAATAATCAATCAATAAATTATCAATTGAATCAGTATCATCATTTATTCAACTTTACAAAAGATTCATATTAATTATTCATGTTAATGAATCTATTTCCACTGAATAATTTAATAAATTCTATAGGTGCTATTTCAATCGTCACATACTTCTTCAATGTCAGCTACAACATTTTAGCTTCCTGGAATACTGAATACCCACTTTGAATCTTCTTTCGTTTATTTAAATTGAGATAGCAATCAAACTCTAGATCCACAAGTCCATCTCGAATCTCCGAGAACTTGAAGCCACGCATTTTAAGACGAAAGTTTATACGCAGTCACTGCAACCTCGGTGGTCTCAGCCACGTTTACCGCACACTCAGCCGCAGACGTCCAGAAGTCATAAAGACAAAGGCGCAAGTTTCCATGGATCGCGAATTCTTGAGTCCACGAGTGAGAGAGAGAGAGAGAGAGAGAGAGAGAGAGAGAGAGAGGGCTAGTTAATATTGGAAGATAACGGCCAGCCAGAGGGAGAACCGTGCAGTTATATACATTCCCTGCTTTATATGCTCGCCGGTGCTCGCCCACTTGCGTGACCCGGCCCGTGCACCCCCCCCCCTCGCCACTCTATGCGTCGCCCTAGAAAATGCGATTTTCCATATTTCTCAGCGCACAGCTCGCAGCGAATCTCGTTTCTTCGCTCTTTTACCTTTTAAAGAGCAGGGCGGCTTCTCTTTGTTTCGCGTGGCGCGGGCGTGCTTCGCGCTGGTTGCACACGCTCTTTGCTGCCTGTCTCTCCCTGACGTCGGCTGACGTAATTTCATTGGGCCAGACGTCGCGGCGTAATTTCGGGATCTTGTACTTTGGGCGAAGACGCGTCGCGAGAGAGCCGGGAGAGTGGCTCCTCAGAGGATTTTATTACGGGCTGGGGAAGGAAGAAATTTCGCGATTGCTGAAGAGCCAATTTGTCTTTGAGAGGAACCGCTCGCGGACGCGAATAAATGCTGACGGTCGGGAGGATTTTCTACGGTGCTCTCTCGGCCGATTACCGAATAATTCTGAGAATTATAATTTTCCGCGAGTGCTTTGAGTTTGTCGATATTTTTGTAGGTATTGAGGATCGTGGAATTTTAGAGGGAGATTAAATTAAAACCTTTCCAAACTTTACCTAGATATAAAACTATTAAATAATTTCTAGCTGTTAACATTTAACTTTCTGAAACTATTTCGACAGATTAATCGCTGTCCTTACGTTTTCCAGGTATAAAACCCACCTAGTAGTCAACGTAAAAAAGGGTTAAACACGCGTTATTCATAGCTTCGATAATCTCTAAAACAGATAAATTACAATCATCTCCCAAACAAAGAAACCATTCCCATCCATCGACCTCATGCGACAACCCCTCAGGCCACAATCGGCGAACTGCACCAGTCTCACAGCCTGAAAACTGCCATTACAAATCAAAATAAAACGCGCAGCAAACAGAAAAAGCCCTTTGATTCAGCGCGCCGATCGCGATTAGTCGAATCGTAGAAAAAGAAGAAAAAGGCGAAATCTCAAAATCCTATCTTCGGGCGCGCCAAGTGCAATCGCGGCGGTACGAGAAATCAAATAAAACGTGCGCTTTGTGCGTCGCGCGCGCCGATTCTTTTCTAATCTTTTTAACGCGAGCTACACATTGTCGGGCGCTGACAGGGCCGAGCGACCCTGAACAGTCGGAGGTAAATATCGACGAGAGTTGCGCCAATTGTTTCGACAGTCGGAGGTTGTCGGGGGATTTGGATTTGGAGATGTGGTAGTGATTTGGTTGTGGAAAAATACGAGGATGCAAGGATAGTGCTGTGGATGGGTTTACTTTTTTAAGAAGTTTTTGTTATGTTAAAGTGAATTTTGGATTTTAATTTGGTTTGAAAATTAGATATGATTCGAATATATACATTTATAAATATATTTATATTTTATGATTGTTTAATTTGTTAAATTATTTGAATTAAGAGATATATTGTATTACGTATAAATAATATTTTTCAATCAAAATTATACTTTAATATACTTAATAAAACTAAAATATTTAAACAGACAAAAGCAAAGCTACTTTAGAATGGCGGTTGTGTGCATACACTTTAAGTTCAGAAGTTCGAAATCTGAAAGTAAAAAAGATAAAACTTACATTTTTATTTTTATCAAAGCTCAAAATTTAGGTTTTAAACTGTAAAGCAATTTTAAGGATTAAAATGTAGGTTGAAAACTTTACGTAATATAATAGCATTAATTACACCTTAGGTAAAGATTAAAATGTACATTTTAAACTTTATAACGTGTAAATATTTCTAAAAAGATTAAATTTATGAATTTACACTTTTATAGTCGATTGCAAGATTAAATACATCATTTTAAACTTTTATGGTTGATTGCGGTTGCAACACGCGATTTTTATATTGACTAGAATCGTAACCGCTTATTTATCCATGTAGTAATAAGTGTGCATTTAATACGCGATATGTTGCAATAATGTTGTAAGAATATTGAAATAGTTTTGTGTCAATATAACGTCAAACTTGTAGTTTTTATAGCAACATTGTTATAATGTTACGTCTATATTGTAACAGTATTATAGCAACATTGTGCCAACGTTGCAATAATATTATAGAAATATCGAAACAGTATAATGTAATTACTGTGTCAATATTGTAGCACAGTTAAAGCAACATTCTTCCAATATTGTAAAAATGTTGTAGGAATATTGAGATCGTATTGTATTCATGTTACGTCAATATTGTAGCAGTATCATAGCAACATTGTGCCAATGTTGTTATAATATTTTAGGAATATCAAAACAGTATTGTGACAAAGTTATATCAATATTGCAGTAGTACTATAACAATATTGTGCCAACGTTGCAATAATATTAGTGCAATATCGAAACAGAATTATGTCATTACTATGTCAATATTGTAGCAAAGTTAAAACAACATTCTTCCAATATTGTAACAATGTTGTAAGAATATTGAAATGGTATTGTATTCATGTTACGTCAATATTGTAGCAGTATTATAGCAACATTGTGCCAATGTTGTTATAATATTCTAGGAATATCAAAACAGTATTGTGACAAAGTTATATCAATATTGCAGTAGTACTATAACAATATTGTACCAACGTTGCAATAATATTGTAGTAGTATCGAAACAGTATTATGTCATTACTATGTCAATATTGTAGCAAAGTTAAAGCAACATTATTCCAATGTTACAACAATGTTGTAGGAATAATGAAATAGTATAGTGTTCATGTTACGTCAATATTGTAGCAGTACTATAGCAACATTGTGCCAATGTTGTAATAATCTTGTAGCAAATCAAAACATTATTATGTCCATATTGTATCCATATTGTAGTAATATTATAGCAAAGTTGTGCCAATATTGTAACAATATTGTGTCGATATTGTAGTTGACGTTATTATGATTCTAGAAATATATCACTTCACCACTCTCCTTAGCAAAATAGTATCTTCAGAATAGATTTGAAATTTTCAGTTTAGAGTGTACTGTTATTGACTATTTATAAATATAAATTTTTTATGAAATTAAAGTGAACGACTTTATTGAATTATAAAACATTGAATTATACTTACCGTATTACATACTAAAAAGTATTGACGTTGTAATATTGTTACTACTAGTACGATACTGGAAACATGCATTTACTCTTATATATCCGTAAAATCAGCAATGTTCTCATTTATGGAGATTAAGGTACTTATGAAGTTACAATTAACTTCGATAGTTAAATTTCTTTATTGGGGTATCAAAAGGTCATTTACATTTGAAGCTGTTTATACTATTTTATAATTTATTTGTACTATTGAAAAGCATCGTTAAATAACTAATATATTATTAAAATTTAAAATAAATGTTAAAAACATTTGTTAAAACCTTTGATCACTGATTATATAAATTAATTTTATTAAAAATGGCAAAAACGGATTCACATTATTTGTGAAAATATACATACTTCCACATAAGGTGCTACATATATCACAACTTTACGAATTAATATTCGAACGACGGTGTATCCCCACGTAAAAAGACTTGATACAAATTGTATACAACCATTGGATACAATTTGAATAAAAAAATGATTCTATATAAATTGTATACAAAATGTATATAAAT
>JAPYZB010002816.1:0-11295 GCA_030522745.1 Eupelmus kiefferi
AGAAATAATAATATAACAAATATAATTAAAATAGATAAATTGAATATTAAAGTTTAATAGAAGTGTCAAAACAGAAAGAGAATTGTATTAGTACTTTAATATTTTATTAGATAGATTGAATACAGTAAGTCTGCATCCTGGAGTAATGTAAGCTGATTTTTACAAAAATATTATTATCGCCTTAAACATTTAAAAATGTGTACAGTATGAAAAAAGGTGAAAAAAGAAATTTTTTAATCTTTTCGTGTATGTTTCTTTGCACTGATTTGAAAAGTAATTTAAAAATGGTATTAAACAGTATAAAAGCAACTTGAAATATTAAATATATGATAATTTAAATTTTATGAGTAAGAATTCGTAAAATAATGCTTGCAACTTTTAACTACATACATTTTTTATCATCTACATTGTACATTAACAAAATTTTTATAAAATTCAGGTATTATAAATAATTACATTAAAGACTATATACTACTACAATAACATTATTGCAAAGCTATCATTTCGATTGTCAAACAAAACTCTTCCAGTCTTGACTCTATTTTTATATAAACCCAATTAATTCAAATTTAAATATTTAATCAATTACACGTGCGCGTCTCGGACTTTCACCGCATCCCTAATACAATCAAAAATCTCATCTCAAAACTCAGAATACATCAATAAAGAGCCAACCTATAAATACACCAACACAAAATCTCGAACCTCCACCCACCAATATAATTCCTCACGCACGCACTCGAGTCACGTGCATACAGGCGCGTAACAACAGCCTGTAATACACACCACGAGCACATCCCAGCCGATAATAACACTAGAATCTTCAATTTAACTCGAAGCATCCTCGCCTTAAACAGCACGTGTCGAGGATCCAGCCAGTGGTATAAATCCCGAACGCGCGGTTAATCGCCTCGGCAAATTTTGTCGATCGATCATCGGCTACATGTGAAAATAAAATGACGCGAGTTTTAAGGGTATGAGTAATAATCATCTGGACGCGATGAGAGCGAAATTACAGTTTCGATCTGGAATTATCTTTTTGAGCGCGCGGCGCGATGTTATTTAGTGCGACGAATTCAGTTATGAGGGTCGAGTTTAATGGCCGGCGCTGGGTATGTATGAGTATTGTAGATTTTAAAGCGCGGCCTTTGTGCGTTATGAATGCGGAGGACTTTGGTATTATGAATTGACGGGCTGATGGGACGGTTTCGATAATTTAACGGGATGAGTAAATTATTAGCTTTTTCGATTTATAAGTATAACTGTATGCAGTCGTATGATTGTACTTGAAAAATGAGCCAAATGGCTAATTTTTATTGAAGTGAGGAATTTGATAAATTTGATGTTAATGTTTGGCTTTAAGTTAAAGATTTTTAATTATTAATTTCTGCTATTAATGAAAGCAATTACAGAATAAGATTCGACAACGAAATAAGTAGTTGCAATAATCAAATCAACAATTTACTAGAATCATTTTCGTGCTAAAAACCAATAGCAGACTTCAATATTCAAACATAATCATCCTACATTCAGAAAGCATCGAAATCGAAGCATCAATAACCATCCTCCATCTCGTAACCACCAGCTCAACGCCCTCTAGCGTCAACGTAATACCCCAACCACCGATTTCCAACGTCAACATGTAACCCAACATCAAAGAACCAAACTCCCAACATCTCTCGCTTCGTCGCGCTATTCAATCGCTATGATTAGCCTTATCAAACGAATTATCAATCGAAGACGAGCTCCTCGTGCGTGTAGACACGCACTCGTCGCGTATTCATGCGATACCTGCTACAGCACGACGGCTGCATGCGCATAACATTCGAATTCTCGCTTGTTTGCATTACGGCAGCGCGCGAGCGCATACGGCGCGCGCTCCAGCTGCAGTCTCCGCGTGGAATATCAATAGGCCGCGGCAAAGCTAAGGCTCGATCGCGTTTCGCCATCTATGGATTTTGATGGAAATGCAGGCGGGGATGGTGGTTAGGAGGGCGTGGGATGCGGTTTGATTTCGATTGTTTTTGAGGGAATCTTAGATGGGGAGGTTTTTGGGCGTATTAGTATTTGTAAAATGAGAGTGTGAGAATTTAAAACGAAAATTCATTAAATTAAAATCGAATTGCTTAAAAAAGAAAAGGAATTTACTGTATAGCATTGAGCATATAAGATGTTTTAAAATAGGACTGTCATTTTATGGCTTATATAATTAAAAATATAGAATAAAATGAAAATTAATCCTTCTTTTATACCTAGATATTAAATATATTATAACTAGATATTAAATCTAGTTTAAAATTAATAATATAATTGAAGTGTGAAATTCAAATTTATATTGATAAAATATCATGTATCTAGTAAATCATATTAAAGAAACAAGAATATAATATTAAATTCACGAGATAAATTTAAATATGTATACATGTAATAATGTTTGAAATAGGTCTTAATAAATAAGATGAATTTCGTATTCACGTATGTAAATTGACAAACTTATTTTGAACCTTTATCAATAATTAATAATGGTGCGAACTGAGAAAAAAATTATGGGAAAAATAAGAAAAATAAGGAAAAAATTATTATTATATATTATAAATCTGACTCAAAATTCATTTATATTATCAAATTTGTTTAAAATATCAAGAGGTTTGAATTTTAAGCACTGCAAAATAAGGTATAATTATATTATATATTTTAAATGAAATATTTATATTTTTATAATGATGTAGTCAGATTTTAAGTTAACTTCATATTCGATAATATTTATGTTTCAATATTATTTTGATTTTGACATCACTAGCGTTGTTTTATTTACTATGTAATTCTAACCTGTATTCGAGAAAAGATAATGAAATATGAACGAAATGTTAGTTTATGAAGGAGCTCCTACCAGCTCACTGTAGCTCTCGATCCTGCTTTGAGCCCGTGAGCCTGCCTTAGCTCGCTCAGGCGAGCATCTGCGCCGATCTAGATTACGTACATACTACGTGAAAAATTTCACAGTTTTAACTATTTAAAATCTAAATAACGTTTATCGATCGAAAACTCAATTTTTATTTATGAAATTAATTGCGATAGCTTAAAATAATCTCTAAAACTTAATAATTTGCTGCGTCTCTGATTGGCATATCTACTAACCACAAATAAATCGTAATCACCCTTTCTCTCGAACCATAAAAAAATCTTCCCAAAATTAAAAAAAAAAGCACTAACTTCTTCTCCCTTTTAACCATCACCGCGCAAGTACATCTACATTTAGACTAAACGCGCCCCGATCTCTCCGCTCGTTTTAAACACACATCCGAGACTATCCGCTCCGCGAATCGCCCGATTTATTGGCGCTGACTCACCGCGATCGCAGACCACCAGAGCGTTCGTATAGCTCGGGAATCCCGCCGCATTATACACAGCGCGAGGAGAAAGAGAGCTAGGACCGCGAGAGGCTGGCCAGAGCGGAGGGTCCAGAGTTTGTGTATACGCAAGCCGCAGCGAACAATGCCTCGAAGCTTGCTGCTCTTATTTTGGAGGATCGGTTGGCTCTGATGTAGTGTTGATTGTTGGGAGGGATTGATGGCTGGATTGTTGGCGGTTTTTTTTATTTGGGTTGGCTATTGTTGGTGAGTTGTCGGTGGTGGATTATGTAATTGGTGGTTTTTGAAATCGTTTACTTTCAGGTAGTAGATGCCTTAATTTAGAGCTGTATGAAACCTTGTTACTGATAATTATTGAAAGTCATTGTTGTCACGTATATTTGAAATTTGTCAAAATATGTTTTAAGAAATATCGTTTCTATGAATAGCTATAATTTAGCATGAAGGTATTTTTCTTAAACTAGAAAACTCAGTGAGGCTAGTGAATTCCTTTAATTTTCAATAAGCAATCATTTGTATTTAAAATTTTTAATAAAAAGATTTAATATAAAGTTTTACTTAATGCTTACTGATATGATTAAAGAGGGAGTAAATTTTTTGGACATGAAGGATATTGATTCACGGAAGTCCTTCAGACTGCAGTGCGCACATCATACTCACAAGACTAATGATGTACCTTAAGGCACTTGATAAAATTTCCCAAATAACTGGTCATATTAAACTCCCCTTCATGTACACGCCATTTATCACTCGCAAAAAAGTGAATTCTTTTATACGGTTATCAGCTTAATATTTATCAATGATATATTTTTCTGCGTTGAACCATAAAATTAACACGAAATTCTAATAAATTGACTTTTTAATAAATCGAAGTACAAAAATAATTTAATTATCGCAAAAGCGAATTTAGTTCAACTAAATCTAATATAATAAAGGTCGTATAAGTGAATAATTTTGATGAACTCATTATAGCAAGTGTAAATAGCAGATAAAAGTTTATAATGAAGTCGAATATTTGAAATCGGAAATGTCGACATATTTTACATCCCAACTTTAATTTGATTTTAAGAGCTGTTTTAAGCTATTATAATTATTTAATTATTTAATATTCATTAAACTTTTATTTGATATTTTGTACTTACTGATATTGATGATATTAAATTTATATATGACCGACCTCCATGACCTCTATTATGACCTCTATTTTATAAATTTTATTAATTAAATAGTATAATTATAATAGCTTAAACCTGAAGATCCAATATCGACATCTCCGATTTCAAACCCTCTACTTCATTATAAACTTTTATCTATTATTTTGTACTTGCAATATTAAGTGCATAAAATTTATTCAGCTTTATAACCTTTATTTCATAAATTTTATTTAATGCAAAACATGTGCATGATATTATGTTTAAGTAAATACAAAAGAGGATATAATTATTATTGTTATTATATATTATATAATATATATTTTTGTAAAGGGTTTTTGCCCGTTTAATAATATAAATAAATAAATAAATAAATAAATAAATTATTATTAAAAATTTGATTTTATAATTATTTATTTGTATCAGTTGTTTAAAAATAGAAGTGATCTGTAACGTAAAATTATAATGATGATTTCTTTTAAATCTATGAGTACTATATTTTTTAAGTGTTTAAAATTTGAAACTTTTGATATAGAAATCAGATCTTCTATAATTTTCTAATCCATAATAAGGGAATAATAGAATTTCGCTAATTAATCTGAAATATTTTAATATTAACCTTTAGAGAGCAGAAAAGTTTAACAGACCTTAATAATCATTACAGTATCTCTAAATATAATTCGTCTAACTTTAAATCTCATTCAAATTTAAAGATAACTTCAGCCTCCTAAAATTCTCGCCTCTCTAAAGATCAACTATCTCAAAACAAAAAGTCAATCACCTGCAACACAATCCTAAAAAAAATTCCTTAAAACACTAAAACTTACTATTAAAAAAACTTTACCATCCACGAAGCACACCTCCATCCTCTCCTCAACTACTTACATCAAAGTCATTGTTGCACTTGACCAGGTCCTGCGGGTAGCCCCCATGAAGCTTCAGCGTCTGCAGCAAACCCTTCAAACAGACAATCGCAACATAATAAGTCATCAGCCTATAAACCAGCTGCGTCATTGCCAACGACAAACTCAAAAAAAAAAACACGAGCCTCGCGCGCACGAAAACAAAGTCTTTCTCTCTGCACAACTGCCTGCTCGTGTCACTTCATTATCACTCGCTGCAAGTCCCGCACTCGCCGCGCGGCAATTCACTGCGCGGCCGAGCCACGCCAACAATGCGGCAGACTCGTTTAAAGGGCCGGCCGGCTGACACTTCGATTAGCGCTACGCAAAAATTGCATAATGTCATTACCGGACGGCGGGCAGTAAAGGAGGGCTAATAAACGCTGGGTTAATGCCGGCGGCTCGTCAACGCCGACTTCTCAGAATTGAATTTCGTTACGTGTCGCTGTTAGATTAGATCGTTCCTCTTCATCTTCTGTGTATCGATTCTCGGTACGCTGTAAAGGCGACGATAACAACGGGCTGGCTGTGCAATAGAAAGGCGTGAGATCAAACGCTGATGGATTTTTAATAACTCGCGGTCTTAGGTGAACCGACTTTTTTTCCTGCCGATAGTCGAGAGAACGGATTGATACGGGGATGGTCTATTACAGGTGCGCCAGCCTCTTTTCTAAAGGCCACCGGATAAATCTACTAGAAACTCGATTACGAAAATCCCGATCGGTTGATATAGGCTGGGCTTCCGGGCGGAGTCAAAACAGCGCGCTTACAAAGTGGAGAACGGATAGATAGCCGGGTTTAATCGAAACCGACTGCGAGTGTGTCAAAGCTGCAGCTGATACGCTCGTTTGCTACCTCCGCGTATGATGCATATTGCTATTCGACGATGCGTCGAATGGGCTTTTTGATTAAGTAAGCAGCGCTTGTTTGTTTGGAGAAGAAAACGATGGTTTTTCTCTCTGTTAAAAGGTAAAGTTTGCTGAGGGTGAAAAAGCCATGCGCTACTCGGGGTGGCTGGATATTGGAATCAGAATCGCAATTTTCGATTCGCTGGGGGGGTTACATTTTAGGTTTTGGACACGGATTGATGAATGTTTGCGGTCTGGAGAGAGCAATTTGTTTATTTTTTTTGTTTCTTTTTTGAGTTTGATTTGATGTTTTTATGAAAAATTTCTTGTTGTGATAAGAGATTTTGTTGAGGAAATAAAAGTAGTATAGTTTAATGAAATTTCAAATAAAAAATTAATAAGATAAACCATACAGATTAAAAAAAGCATGTAAATTTACTAAAGTAAGTTTCTTTTTATTAATGAAACGGAATTTTTTTACAATTCGGAACATAATGAAAGAACAGTAGATTTCAAATCCAACGATATATTTAACATTTTATAAATACATCCACAGTTCAACAATGCTGGAGTACCGAATTAAAAACAATTAATGCCAATGATATCGAACATTGTGTATCCAGTGCAGGATACACTTAAATTTTCAAACTGGAAAAATATTTTTGGGACAATCAGACGAAGCATGGCAGAGAATAACTGATATTTTTTGCAAAGTGCACAGAATTAGTCCAGATAGTAGTCTCTCTTAAACATAGTATAAATGTACGTACTAAATATACATTTTATTTTTATAATTTGTATATTACTTTAAGTAATTAAATTTGTTTTTGTTTATTTTTAAATAGAAAGATAAAGTTCGTAACGTAACCGAAAGTTTTGTAAAATTTCGTAAGTTAATGAAGATTAATTTTTAAAAATAGAGAAAAATCTTTATCAAGAGGAAACAGTAATCAAAGCGTTTCTTATTTAATTGGCATTAAAATTATTGATTATAATTAATTGCTGATATATATTTTCAAACTTTTACGACCAGAGGCACAAAGCTAATGTTCTTATCTATTGTTTAAATCAAGATTAAAGTCATTTTGTTCAAAATTGAAGTCAAAAAACGGGAAATACGACGTAAAGAATTTCTCCATAGACATATCTAAGGATAAATTATCGATTTCGTATTTCTCGTTTTATGACATCAGTAGTTCGTTATTTAAATCATCACCATTCCCCCTGTAAAATTACCCAGAAAGAAAAACAAAGAACCAACACTGCAACTTAACGCATCTTCCGCATTCCATCACCTTCACCCCGCCAATCCACTCATCGACACATCAAGATCGATTCGATCGTCGATCCTCTGACGCGCAACGCTGGACATGCCGCGCAACTTTGAATTAACCCACTGCACTGTCTACGTACACACACATACGCATATACTCGCAAGCTGCCGGCGTATCGGCGCGCTGCAGAGCCTGCATTTTTCAGAATTTCGTGCGCAAAGCTCCCCCGTCTATATGATGCTCTTTGCGGTATTTACGAGAGGAAGCCGGATGGCTGACTTTTCCGATAGGGGGGATTGGACCGCGCGCCTGTGTTTGTATTTATTTTCTGTCGCTGGGGATGCAGGAGGGAATTTATATTGTCTGTTGGAGGTAAGTTATTTATTTAAGTTTCGTCTTTTAGGCTTTTAAAGCGAAAGTTATTAATTCAGAAGTAGGTAGGTTAAGGTGTAGCAGTGGATGTAGATAAGGAAGGAATAAATTAATTTTTTATCAATCGAGGGAAGACGCAGAAAAAGTCCTCCCTAAATTCCCTTTCTAACCGCATAGCCATAGACTTTTTATACACAAATGAAAATATTTTATTACTATAACAAAATTCAATTGCCATTATACTTAAAAAAATATTTCCTTTACCCCGCGTAAATCCTTAACAAACACCATTAATCCAAAACGCGATCCGCAAAAGAAAAATCCATCAGCGCTCCCATAAAAAAAGCCCACGATCCCAGCCCATTCCCCAAAGCCACCTCCATCCTCTCTCTATCTAATCACCAACTTCAGAAACCGACGCACAGCTTCTATATTTACCCTGCACTTCATACCAACACACAGCACTTATACAGATCCCCAGCCGCAATCTCCCACGTGTATCTAAGCCTCCGCGCGCAGCTGACCTCCAACTACACATGCAGATCCGCGCGAGCTCCTCCAGCCGACTGAGGAGCAGCTGCCCTCTTACCGAGCCGCGTGCCTACATACACAGCCTCGCAATAAGAAGAGAAAGAAGCGATCGAAGGAGAGGAGGGAAGAGACTCCGGGGCTCGGAGTAGCCAAGCGTACAGGCATCCGTGATTTTTCCAGCAACGCGACAGGCCGCTTACTATTTCATTGCACGTAAAGTGCCTTAATACAGACGCTTCTGCGCGGGCTACATAATTAATGGCCATTAGCGCCGAGTCTCGGAGCCGTGGCGGGATTTTAAACAAGGACTTTGCTGCGTATATAAGCGCGCTCGAATTCGACGGCTAATGTATATACTGCGTGGGCGGACGGGGGGTATTTTAATGCTCGGGCATTGACTCATTAAGGATTCTCCTTGTATCGCCAGGCATTAGCGAGGCGCAATTTTCGGGAGGAGACGCTAATAGTTTATGAGGCGGCTGGCATTTAATTGTAAGCGATCGATCAGCTCGGCCCGTTCGCGCGGTGAATTGAAGAATAATATTGGCTGCAGGCTTGTAAGTAGGGCGCGAATTTAAGTGGGCGCGCTGCCGGCATGTTTTGAGAAAATTGAGAATAAACGCTTGCCGTTTTTAGAAGCCGGCCCTTATTTTGCAAATCTGTTTATGAAAAGTTTCATTACGCCAGGGTGAGCATAAAATTTATCCTCCCGTAGAGCCGCGAGGGGCGCACTTAACATAAAATATTAAGCAAAGTGCTTCTATCATCGTGAAAAACGTAACAGCGGCAAAGTTAAAATCCCTTGGAACAACAGAAGGCAATTTTAAAAACGAGTGCCCCGCCGTAAACAAAACTTTCCTCTCGTCGATTTCAAAGCCAGAGCTCAAAGATCCGATATGTAAGTCAATATCCGGCAAAAAGCGAATCAAGAACCGCTGCACGAGCGGCCCTTTAATCCCCGTTTATTTATAATCCGCGCGGCTACTCGCCAAAAGCGCCGCACGCGAATCGAACATCAAAAGCCCGGCGCGTGTTACATGGAGGAGGCGATCGCTCGGGTTGTGTTTTCTCCCGAAAAAAAAGAGCTTCTCGTGTTGAGAGGAAGAGGGGAAAAAGGAGCGAGGCGTCGAGTGCTAAACGACGGGGGGAGAAAATTGAAAAACCTGTAAAAAGGGCGAGGGGTGCTTGTGGTGGAATGAAAGCGAGGAGAATTGAGATGGCTTGTTGTGGGAATCGATATATACATTGGGTAACGGTGATCTGCGTGGCGCAATGAAACACGTCGAAATTTTTCGGTGGGATGATTGGCTGTGTGGATGAGGATGTGAAGGATGAGTGGAAGATTGTTTTTTTTTATGATTTGGGGATTTTGTGGAGTTTTGTAGCAGCTTTTTTTGTTTTATTTTCATGAGCTTGTTATGTATATTTAAAGAAACTTGCTTAATTTTTTAAAATGAAGTTTGAATTTTGAATAGACCTTGTTTCAATGGTGTATAAAGTCTGGACTTTATGATTTTTAAAATAAACAGTATTTTTACAAATTCACATTTTACATAATAATTTTATTTGCGATAATGTTTTCTAATTATGATATACGTTTGCTTCAGTTATTGCAACATATTCGAGAAATAAATTAAAAACATAAATGCCTACTTTGTACTTTGAGTTTAAAGTTTAATTTTAATGTAAAATGACAGTGTAATTTTATAAAGATAAAATGATACAACAATTTATCCGGATATTCGACTGCACAAATATATTTTTAAATTAAAAAACTTTCTAAAAGTTATATTTACTGTATATAAATTTCATTTTGCAAGATTTATTTGTAAAGACTGTCTCTTTGAAAAATGTAAATATGCGTTTATTTACGAAAAACCTGAAGGCGAATGCGAAATTGCAAAAAGTCAACACAAGAATAAAGTAGCATTGTAATTGTGTAAATAACAAACAGACTTGTATACAAGTTAAAGTAATGAGTAGTACAAAATAGTAAATAAAACTCGCACGTCATTTAAGCAACCTGAAGTTAAGTATACACATCTTCTTCAATAAACTTCCTCCTCTCAAGAAAATGCATTTATATTAACTGCTAACAAACTCTTACAAAAATCATCCAAAAAAAAAGAAAAACAAAAACTCGAAAAATTTAATCCTTCACTTCCAAAATTTCCGGCTCGCCAAGCTCCGGCCCACGCAAATGTCGTCGTGCGCCGAAACGCGCATTATTCACTTTGGCACGTGCGCATATACCCGGCATTATATCCATTAGACTGGTGCTCCGACTCGTTTGTTTGGGAAATTATTCCGCGAGTCGCAAAACTCATTGCAGCACTTTGCGCCGCCTAGCAAAACAGAGCCGTCATCTACGCGACGAGAGCGAAACAAGATTGATGCTGCGGATGAGAGACGGAGAACTTGCGCAATTTCTCGTTCTAGACTCGCCGGGAAAATTGGGGGATGAGACAAAAATTTTCACTTTTGAGGAGGAGGAGGGGGGAGTGATGCGTGCGTGGAATTCTGGATTGTTTTTGAGTGGAGGTGAGGTGTTGCTGAGCTTTAGTGTATGAAGGAAGGCGAATGGAAAATTGTAAAATGTTTTTTGTTTAAAATTGTTGTAAATAAGAATGGCTTTATTTTGCAGATGTAATATGTTGAAATTTGGAATTACTGATCTTCAATGAACCAAGATGTTTATTTTAGTACCAAGAGACAAACCGGTAACGTTTTCCAAGCGTCAAGATCTTTTAAGGTATCAGGACTCAGTTTAAACCTGAAAAAATAATCAAATTTAAATATAAAAATAATTTTTTTTTCTCTTTCATATTAATTGAAGAAACTTTTCT
>JAPYZB010002817.1:0-11293 GCA_030522745.1 Eupelmus kiefferi
TATATATTTAATATTTAAAATATATAACATACATATAGGAACAATAAATTGTTCTTGAGGAAGCTACGTGCCAAAGTATTGGCAGCGGTTTTTTAATAAGAATGAGTTTATTACTAATGATCTTACATATAATAAAAACGAGAGTCAGTAACTCCACTAATTATCAATTGCCGGTTATTATTAAATGTTCTGTAATTAATCCGTTTACGTTAAAGTTATAAGTCTTCTAATTGCTCTCTCGAATCCGACAAAACTTAGCCTAAGACGCGCACTCGAAAAAAGCTCTCTATCCCTATTTCTCCTTCGCAATGCAGTGCAAAAAATCCAATCCCTATCCCCCTCTTTCTTTCCCTCTCGCTCTTCATCGGCCCACCTGACTCGCGAATCCAAGACGCTCGCGCTCCTCATTAATTAAATGGCTCTGCGAGCTCGCCGCCGCGCTACTTCCGGACTCGGCTACCCATCCACCCTTTGGCCGATGTTATTATTTGTTATTAGCCTGTTCGCATTGTCGTAAGGAGAGCGACCGGCGGCAGGAGGGGGCTAAGGGGGGCGGGGACCGAAAGTGGCTCGAGCTAAGCACGTATTCCAATGGGCCGTTAACGGCGGCGCACGAAACCGGAAGCGGCTCTTAAAGCCCTGCCGGCAGCGCGTATAATCTCTCGCCCCGGCGCACTCGAAAGGCTCAAAGCTTGGAGAGAGAGAGAGGGGGAGGTGGGGGTGGAAAAGGAAGCGAAGATCAACAATGGGGCGAGGGCGCCATCGTCGAGACTGTATGTATGTCGTGCTGCTGCTGCTGACTTTCTTTGTCTGTGCGAACTTGCGCTTTTAGTGGTTGTGCGCCGGAGAGACAAGAGAGGGAGAGAGAGAGAGAGAGGGAGAGGAAAGAGCGGTAGGGTGAGAATAGAGAAATAGAACGGCTACGGGAACGGTAAAGGGAGCCAGGGAGAAAGTTAACACGGTTGAATGCTCGTTTAGTTATGAGAGTTCGTGGGAAATTTCGGGTGGGATTTCGGTTTTCATTCTGCTTGGTGTGGAATTTTGAGCTGGGAACGATTGAGCTCCCTGTTAGGGTAGAAGTTTCAAATTAAATGAAAAATTGAATTCATTATTAAGTGTGTGAGTTGTTATTATACGTTAAAGCTGTTTGTGAGATATTAGCTGCATTAAGTTGATTATTCAAAATTGGAAGCGTTAGTTTATGGATTTTTTTATTTATTTTTTACTCAAGTAGCGCTAATTTTAGACTAACAAGTGGCTGCATTTTCAGCATACGTGTTAAACACAAGTGCAAACAGCACAAGTATCTATTTCACCGAAAAGCGGTATTCTATTTGTCGAAAGCAAGACAGCACAGGAAAAAATAGCAAATTGCAGCGGGCGCACCCAAGAAAGTTAAACACAGACATTTTCGATTCTCGGTATGGTGCAAATTATGCCAGCAATTTCGAGAGAAAGAGAAAAAAAAGTAAATTACGGGTCGTATGTAAACGAACTGAGAGCGAAGCCTTAATCAACATGAGAAAGATGAAGCACCAGCGGCGGCGCTACGGCAAACAACGTATAGCTCGACTCAAAGCCCGAGGGAGAGCATCAGCTGATCAAAAGACAAGGGCGGATATCATTTTAGTCATGTCAGCGTGGAAACTATGCCATATCAATCAATGCGTCCCGTTATGATGAGGTATATAAACGGAGAAAACTTTAGATAGTGTACCGGTGGCAAGTTTGTGCCTTATCGAGAGCAGATGTTGTTTAGATTAATTATGTGTATGCATAAAGTTGATGTCACGGAATTGGTAATAAATATGTCATTGATGTTATTAATTGTAAATTGAAGTTGCTCATTGTTTAATTGTAATGGAAATTCTAGTTATTTTCTCTGATACTTAAAGACTGAACTCGACAGATGCTTATACTTTTTATAATAGTGTCTTTGCTTTTAAGACATTCTATTTAATCAGTAGTACAGGGCTGCGAAGTATCTTTGTAGGAGTTGAATCATAAAAAGTTTACAAAGCTTTATATTATAAATTTATAATTAGTAATATTTTAATATATAAAAAACGTAGAAAAAAAGTTGTTTTATCGGAAAATAGAACCAATAATAAGTATCAGCAGATAGCTCTATAAATTGTAGAAAATATGGCTGGCTGATAAAAATAAATAAGCCTTGAATAATGTAAATAAATGTACGTTTTATCGAATACTGATAGCTTTATTGGTAAATTTAGCTTTGTCAATGTGTAGTCACTTTAAAGCTTAAGCTCTTGGCATGATCAAGTTATGTAAGCGTGAATCCTTAAAGAAGTCATTGGAGCGTATCTAAGGGTATTTTAAGATGCTTAAAAGGCACCATCAACTGCCGTTTAAATTTTAGACGAAGATGCTAATTTTAAAGTTGACATAGTTCACTGTCTTTAGATAAAATATAAAGTTTTAAAACAAATTATAATTTAATAAATAATCTGAGCAAATAAAAATAATATTTGCTCAATTA
This sequence comes from Eupelmus kiefferi, assembly GCA_030522745.1. Taxonomy (NCBI): domain Eukaryota; kingdom Metazoa; phylum Arthropoda; class Insecta; order Hymenoptera; family Eupelmidae; genus Eupelmus; species Eupelmus kiefferi. The sequence goes on from JAPYZB010002817.1 coordinate 2,501, forward strand.
TTATTTAGGAACTCTTTTATAAACAAATATATTATTTATCAAAGTCGGAATTTAATTAAAGCTTTATTATACATTCCTTTCATATATGTGCATAAATTTATAGTCCACTAAACTATGTTGAAATAGTTGACTTTTAAAAATATTTTTTGTTCTAACGAAGTTTACCTTATTAAAATTTCCGAAACTGTTGTTTTCACTCTGAAGAATTTAGAGTTCGTTATAAAGAAAGAAGAAGTCAACGAAAGTTTTTAATAGCCACTTTAAACTGTGCTCTTATAAAAAGAACTAATAAAAGCATTGTTTAACTTTAATTATAAAAAAGCATTTTTTCAAAAAGTATCTCAGCATCACCATACCGTATAAATGAGTTAACTAACATTTTTTGTGTACAAAGTGACCAAAAATAAATTGAATGATTTTTCAGATTTCTAGTAAGTACAAAAAAATAGTATAGCTGAAGTAACTCGATGCAATCTATAGTATTAAATATTTTTTTATTGTCATCATTTGTTACGAATCAGAAAGTGCGTAAAAATATACAATTTTTTTAAATCAAACTTATTTTTACTTTTTTATTTGATTTTAAACTTTAGGGACTTAAACTGATTGTCTTATGCGTAGCTATAAGTTTTACTTGTGGCCGCTTTATTGAATAAGAACAAGTTTTGTCTAGCTCAATGCTGATTGGCTTACGGGCTCTTGTTCTTATATATGTATCTATTCCTTTTTTCTCTAGTAAAGCTCCTATATGCGCCCCAAGCCGACAAGCAAGCAGACATACAGACAGTTTTATTCATATAGTCCAGTAGTTTAAACTGTTTACATTGAGTAATCATCAATTATGAAGCTAAAAATTTAGAATTAAAAAATAACGAACGTTTATGATTTTGAAAAGTAGTTATGAGAATTTCAAATAATTAGAACTAATTAATTTAGAATTTGTAGTAATTTTCATATTTTTTGATTTAGAAATTTAGATAATTTTTTTATTAAAATGCTTAAATATACCATAGAATTTTAGTTTTATTATTTATTCTAAAGCTTTTCTTCTTCTAATACAAATATTATTTTATTAGTATTTCAATTTATTAAACTCTATGTATTTGTATGAACATCTAAATTTATAGTCATTAAATAAAACGCATTCTAATAAACGAACCTCTCTTTAAATCACATAAAAATGTATCTGTTTAAAGTATTGACTAGAAGAAGCATTAACAAGGAATCGCGAGAAGGAAACCATTGGAAAAAATATTAAATATAATATTCATGCAATAATTGTTAAAGAAGAATGACATAAATAAATAATGAAGATAAGTAAGTTTATTCGTGATTTTATTAATAATTGGGCTGGTGGTAATAATTGGGCTAAAGATAAGTCTAGAGTTTCAACTTTTTCTAGTTTTAGTTTGGTATTGAAACATATCTTAAAATTTTGTACGCATTTGTAACCCGAAGCTGATATTAGTTCTATAATAAATTTATAGAAAAAATGTTTGTTTCTAGAAGCTATATTTTGGTATATTTTGATACCAACTATTTATATAAATCAAATGCTTTAACCCATTTAATGTATTATTTGCGAAAAATAAAAAAAATAACAATTAATTTTAAATTATAATATGATTGTTTGCTTTTAAGTACACAACGATTCTTAAGAATATGCGAGAATTTCCATCATTATTAAATTTATACTTAATATTATTGACTCTGGTAATGTTTCTCTCACCCCTTTTTACTTTTTATCCGACCGCTCGATAATAAAGCAGGTCATCAAAAAAACTATTGGGATCACATAAATGACCGCACGTAAATCGATTAAACTCAGGCGTTCAGTCATTTGACTCTAAGTAAAATTCCACTTGATCACTGATTCCTCAAAGGCGCGTAAGGCTCGGCAAAAAATCGATGGTTAATATTTACGAGGGACATTAGATTCCCATTATCGGCTAGCTCACAAACTGATTTTTTCTCAAATTCAATGAAGAATTATATGACTCGGTTAAATGACATCCCTTTTAATTACGATAATTTATTTTATAAAGAGTAATAAATTTAAAATAAAATTTTTAAGAATTATGACTACTTCACCTTACTAGATTCATCTGGAATTTATAAATATAATTACTTTTGTGAAGAGTTTGTGTCATCTAGAAAATTTGTCCATATTATTAATGTTTTTAATAAAAATATAGTACCAAACAGATATGGATATTAAAAATTGCATGTATTTAATTTCCAATTACATGTATGAGTTTTAAAAATAAATATCATTTTTAATTTAATAAAATTTATATTTTTGTGGTTAAGGGATTCTTAACACGAATTTACAATTACATATTATTTTCTTTTTTATGTTGAACATCCCGTCAGTAGATAAAGGTTGTTTTAAATATCATTTCGATAGTCTTACTTTTCCATATTACAGGTATAATAGTTTTTCATAATCGTCATTCATAATTTTGAAACATACTATAATTAAAAAATTAATATAATTTTGAAAAATAAGTCATATAGGACAACTGCTATCACAAAGGTCAAACAAGCCCACTAGCAGTACTAGCCCTTGGTGTACACCATATTTTTTGTAACTCACGTATTGATTTTTGTGCCTCTTGTTAAAGGCTACTACTGTCCTATTAGATTTTAACTGGCATTTCAATGCACACAAGTTAAAAAGCAGACGAATAAATGGGCGTGAATAACGGCTTGTCCGCTTTTGCAGTTTTTGTTCCTGCCGGTCTAAAAACGATCACTTTTGGCCCGCTTTTTAGTGAAAATCGCATATGTGTTACATAAAATTCATTTAATAAAAACAAAAACTCTTTTTAAACTAACTCTTATGAAATTTATGAAAGAAAATTTCTCGTCAGATATCGCATTGACAATGTTTTTCTCTCAAAGAAAAATTCAAGTTAACATCCATTCCAAGCCAAGACACTAACACCGGTGAGATAATAATTTTCGGTACGAGGTACACTAAGAAAAAAGTGGACTAACGTTGGCTGGAAGAATCGTTGAGGCGATATATTCGGCGAACCGCACCGTAAACATCGGGAAAACCTGCAGGAGAGCGAGCAAACTAGCCGATATCTCCCGCGTTCCGGAAATATGGCGGCGAGGCTGATATGTATCGGTGTACAGGCGCTTCTCAAACTTTTTTAAATTTTGAGGGAAATTTGTTCGAAACACGTCTTTCATGTAAGCTGTTTTATATATCCTAGTAAAGTATAAACTTACTGTAAGAGTGAATGTTTTGTAACTTGTAACTTTAAGTAAAAAAGTTTTTCTTGCAGTAATGGGTTTAAATTAAAATGAAGAATAAAAGTAAATACTACGTGACATAAATTTTTAGTAAAAAAAATGAGTAGGTTATACGATTGGAAGAAGAAAAAATAAATATATTTTACTAAAGGAATTGAAAACGTAAATTTGTACGCCATATAATTCTCAATGAAAATATTGCAACATGATCTTAAATACTGAATTGTATTAATAAAGCTATTACAAAATTGTAAAAAAAATATTTGATTCTCAAATTCTCCATTAATATTTCTGAAAAAAGATTTTATTGTTTCTAAATTCTACTTCAGTACTTAAATATATACTTTAAACTATATGGAGTCTTGAAATAAATAAATAAGAAAAACAAGATTTATTAATGCTAGGTACTCTAACTTTTTTAATCTTAAAACATTATATTTATAAATCATTGTGCAATTATTATTTAGTTTGAGTTGAAGATTTTAGTGGATTTAAGTAATTTCTTAAGTTTATACCATAATAAATGCGATTACGTAAATGGAATTCTAAATATTAAACAATTTATTTCAGGAGTATTGTTCGAATTGCATCTATAAAATAAAGTAAATTTATGATAAATTATGATAAATTTATTCTTGGTCCAAATTTGTTAAGTTTTATTTTAACTGTCAAGATGAAATAGAAGGAATCTATGAAACTAATCGAAGTCATTTTCCCTTCTGTCAATAATTGTTTCTGACTATTCCCTTCTGTTAATGAGCTTTGACTATTGATTTACATTCAATGAGTCCCCGAAGGCAAAGTTTAGTCTTGAACTTCAAAATTGCTGTTGGGCGATTTTGTAGTCTGAAGGCTAAACTTCGTCTTCTGAAACTCGTCTTTTGCATATATTGCGATGCATCCAAAATTTACGGAAGTATTTTTACCGCTTTTATCAGGTTAGAAGTTCTAGTAACATTCAAATGACTTATTTGAATTATTATAACTCAATTTTTTGTTTTTAAGATTAACTAACAATTTATTCTTATCAAATTTTTTTAGACTGTTTTTATCCTCAAACCTTTATGAAAAATTCGGAGAAGATAGTCAATAAATCTTGTAAATAAAATATTTTGACAGACACACTTTTTGGAACAAATATTGGTGAATCTCTTTTGTGTAAAGGTACAAAAGCCGTAAAAATTTTCGAAAATATTTCTGACCTATTTACTTTCTGAAAAGCGATGTGGGTTTCTAAATAAAACTTAAACCACTGCTCTCGATTCACTTTATTTCACACTTTACCAACAATATCTTTTAAATCTAAAGGATTTATCACAATGATAATCAGATCTGTATATCGTTCATGATCGAAATTTTAATTTTTCAGCATAACTTTTTAAATATGCTAAAGGCCAATCTACTATTTAGAAGACTAAAGTAGAAATAATAGCAAACAATTTCGGACAGTTTCTGTCCATATAAACTTTTCGGAAGGACCCGTTAATGAGGCTTAAATATTTTAAACCTTTATATCTCTTAAAAAACAGAAAAGGCCAACGTAATAATTCGTGGAAACAAACAGAAGAAAAGCGAATCGCTTCATCGGAGCGATAGATTTTGTAGCTATAAATTTTTCGGAAGGACCCTTTAATAAGGTTTAAAAATTTTAAACCTTCATATCTTTTTTAAACTACAAAAGGACAATGTAATTTTTTTTACAAACAAAAATAAAGTGAAAATGAAGCAATTTGGTTCCTAACCTATTACGCAAGATAGTAGAATACTCAGTTGTAGGATTTTAATAACTTAGAAAAGACATTAAATTAAATTTAAAAAAAGTCTCTCTTAGGTCATTAGAAAGCCGCTGACAATGGCTTACAACCACGGCTTTTAGTTACCTTTATACGCGCGTAATTTCGTGAATGTGGAAGAAATTATTTTTCACGAAAATCAACGTTTCAGATGACTTTCTTAATTTTATAAAAATTTTTAATTGTACAAGTCTTGAAAAGAGAGGACGTGAATCCTCCGAAACGTAGACAATGTACTATTTGAAATAAATTAGAATTGAAAGTGCTACATGTTGGTTCGTTAAAAATCAATAAACTCCAATCAATCACACTCTGAAAAAAACTTCAAATTAATTCGACTGAAGCTGCGTGGGATGTAGCCTGTCGGGAAATCGCGAGAAATTTAATTATTCGTATCGACAATAATTAAACTACCGCTTAGATGTGACTTCACAGTTGGACATAAGACGCGTTTGACAATTACAGGTGAAAGAGTACGAACATAATTAAACAATGATTAAGCGGGATCATCTATTTTTAATTTGCTGTTTCCTCGTTACGATTTTGTCTAATTTTCTTGAAATCGACTTCGTTTGAACTTGATACTCGTTACGTGATTAATCTTATTAGTCTTCGCTTTTAGAATGGCATTTTGTTACTTAAGGAAGTGAAGAGTTTTTGCCTTTTTGATTAGATACTCTAGTTTTAATGTATTATATTCGTTTAAATCTATGAACTATTGCAATGCTAATATTAAAAAAGTTATTATTTTATGACACACTAACTTAATAAACTATGTGTGCAATCTTTTGGAATCGCTTTATTTTCACTTTCTTTTTGTTTGTACAAAAAATTAGATTGGCTTTTTGTAGTTTAAAAATGATATAAAGGTTTAAAATTTTTGAACTTTATTAAAGGGTCTTTCCGAAAAATTTATAGGTACGAAACCTATCGGAAGCAATTTGCTTTTCTTTTCTGTTTGTTTTCACGAATTATTACGTTGGCCTTTTATGTTTTTTAAGAGATATAAAGGTTTAAAATATTTAAGCCTCATTAAAGGGTCCTTCCGAAAAGTCTATATGGACAGAAGCTGTCCGAAATTGTTTGCTATTATTCCTACTTTAGTCTAATTAAATAGTAGATTGGCCTTTAGTATATTTAAAAAGTTATGCTGAAGAATTACAATTTTGATCATGAACGATCCAGATCTGATTATCATTTTATCACATAAAAATGTATAATTAAGCTTATGAATAAATTCAATGGAACAAAAATAATCCACGCTTTTTAGAATTAACGTTGCATAATAATATAAAAAAATTATCCACCTACATTATTTTAACAAAACATTTTCAACAATCCGAACAACCCCCCAAAAATTCGCCGAATTCTAAACCGCACATCCTTTTTAACAAGCCCGTTGAAAAATCCAGCATCCAGCGAATAATCCTAATGCCTACTTTCACCAATCCGCTCTCAGCGTACATTTTTGTACTTTGGATTCCACCCTCCGAAACATCTCCGAGCCAGCTCGCGCGCCCGGTAAATCTCACACAGCCCCGCATTCGCGCCACATATTCACACGAGCGCTCGCCCTGGGAAGCCGAAAAATCGTCCTTATACATCGAAAGCGCAGAGGCAAGCTTACTTTGCATTGTATAGTACGTCGGTGTGGCAACAGCTCGCGCTCGCATTAAAGCGGAGCGCTCGTACGAAAAGGTGGCCGTCGGGGTATATAGCCTGGCGTCTCTTTTTAAAGGAGCCTGTAATTGGGCCGGCTTCTCTCCTCCGCACTCGACGCGCCGCTGCAAACTACCGTTTCTCCTCGGCAAGCAGGGGGCGGCGAAGACGGAGCGCGCGCAGTCTTATAGGGAGCGCGCGCGCGAGCTGGACAAGTGCCCTCGAATCGAGCCCTCGCCTCGCCTCGCTCGCTCGTCCAATTAGGCAAAGCCGGAAAAGACACATACATGCGTCGCTTCTCTCTCTCTCTCTTTCTTTTTCTCTCCTTCTGTCTTTGTCTCGCTGATGGCTGCACCGAGCTGGCTTATATACGTATACTTTGGGGCAGTCTTCTTTTGAAGCCGAGTCCGCGAGAAACCCTGGCTAATGGATTTTTTCGTCTTGGGTCGTCTCGAAGTTTTTTCCTTTTCCAGGCTATGCTCTCTCTCTCTCTCTCGCCGTTCTCTTTTTTCGGGCTCTTCGCCGGGATTAAGCTCGAGACATAATAAGTATTTTTTTTCCTTATTCTCGCAGTCTCTTTATCTCCCTCGCTCTCCGGGAAAACTGTAACGCAAAGAACCGGGACGAGCTGAGTTTTGCGAAGAGTTTTGGAGGATTTTAGCCCGGAGATGTTCATTGACAGGTTAATGGATTTTTTGCTTTTGGAATGATACCGGGAGAGAGGATTTTCTCCTTGCCGGGGACTGCTCTTTTACTTTTTATTTACCGCTGTTACTTTAAACGTACGAAAACTTTCGTTGCCAACGGCTGCTTTGGAAACTAAGTTTAACTTAAAAAGCAATGTCATTGCTTGGTTAAGATGATTACGTAGAGGGAAGTAAGACCGAATGCATAGCATGCGCGATGTTGATACACAGTTTCTCTCGGAAATATGACTTAAATTACTAGATAGTAAGATGCAGTATTGTGTTGCATAATTGATAACACAAACAGGGAGCTCTGGGAGGGCAAATCCCACTGCTTTGCCTGGTAAATGAGCTTAAGCTTCTTCTTGTGAACTTAGAGTCGAACCAAATTATACATGTAACCTCTTCACTTACCCCTACCACCCCTTTTTGCTTTCGTCTTACCGTGTACTTCACCTTTACTTCGCGTATCCTTACTTTGCCTCTTCGTGTGCTCATTTATTCATTCATCTTGTATTAACTTTTAAATATGTCATAAAGTGATGAAATTTATTTATTTTAAATATGAATGAGCTAAAGTATTTAAGTAATATATTACTTTAATAAAAACTATAACTACTTAGTTAAGTCACAAAGGCATTCATTGACCAAGTTTTACTTTTCTTAAAACTCTTTAAATTTTATTTATGTCAATTCATATAATAGTAAAATATATATTATTTAAGAAAATAGTACAATTACTTATTCTATGTAGCATTATATTTAAGATGTTAGTTTATGTGGACTAATGTATTAGTATATATAATCAAATCCACAAAAAAATCCCTTTAGCGGTTCCAAAAACTTCAAGAAAAAAATTTTGAGCTTCATCTGTGCGACCTTCTTTTTCTTCTTCTATGGTTCTAAAAACTTATTTTTTTCTACAAATTAAGATTTTAATCAAAACTGTAAAAGTGCGTTTTTTTCGTTATTTCTCGCCTAAGCAAAATTCATGTCAAATCTCTCCAAGTCAATATTTTTCGACGTGCCAAAAAGCATTTTAAAGTATGAAATAAGAGCTTTAAAATGAGCTATTACATGTTAAAAAATATTAACTCGAAGAGCTACAGTAGCGGTATAAAAAAATGATAATACTCCAGAAATTGAAAATTCTGTCCAAAAATGAAAAAAAGGCTTAAATAATTTACAAATAAAATTATTTTATGTTTTAAAATATAAAATGTTTTATATAATCAACCGCTTCGGAAATCACGAAAACACGCGCTATAGCAATATTGTTTTTAAATTTATCATGCGACGGGTAAACCGTCGTCATGTCTCCGTGGCCCGCGCATAGCAGAGAGGAAGAGAGCCAGAAACATTATTGTTTCTTAGCTAACTCTTTCTCTCTT
>JAPYZB010002818.1:0-11288 GCA_030522745.1 Eupelmus kiefferi
CTATCCATAACCGTCCTTCCCCTCTCACAAAATCTCCCATCGGCCTGATTAGTCCGACGAATTTTGAGAAACGGCGCCAGCGACGATCTCGATAAATGCCCTTTCCCGCCTCCCACGCGAGCATTAATCTCGCTCTCGCGTCGCGAACTCGTACCGGGCCGTCCGACACCCCAGCGTAACCGGCGTCTTTATTGTAAGCGAAAGCGGAGCGACGATTTCATTTCCGTTCGCCGAGAGCTGCGGATTTTTCATTAATAAGCGGGGGCTGTCGGGGCTCGAATTTTTTCTTCTTATTCGCGCGACTCGTCGGGGCGACGTTAATTTTCGCGCGAACGGCTCTGAGGGGAGACGTTTTCTTTTTTTTGTCGTCGTGGAAACGCGTGTGAAAGTTTTGGAGGATTAATGAAGTTTTCAAATTTTTCGCGGGGCTGTGATTTATTAAGGTCTATTTCGTTCGCGTTTGATTTTGGTTTAATGCTTATGAGCGGGTGACAGACAGTTTAATAACTCGATGGCATTGAAGATTATTTTTAAATCTATTTGTACGTTTTAATTACATTAACGAAGTACAACGTCATTGTGATAATTCGAACGTATGTACTTATATTATTATCATTAATTTAATGAATGAGTTTCAATTTTGACGGAATGCGGTAATTTGACAAAAAGTTGCATATTTAAATCGCAAAGGACAGGTATTCAGCTTTATAATTAGCCTTGTAAATTCAATGGTGTCGCTTAATTTTGCATTTGCAATTCAATGTATTCATTAATTGATTATCGAAGAGAATATAAGTGAACGCCGAGAATAATGTAACATTGAAAATTTTAAATGTAAATTACAATGGCTCAACAACAGGAATTTTCTGATTTTCGCGCATGAAAGCATTAGAATGGGTTAAATGTATTTTAAATTTATAAATTTAACAAAGAGAAATTTTCAAAAGTTTTTTTTTCAATTTAACTTTAACGATTTTGTGAAAATTTCACAATGATTATTTTATTCTGGCGTTCACTTTAAAAATCTGAATTTTTTATTGGTAGATTTCATTCTCTAATTAGACCCGTGGAGCGTTAAAAATATGAATTAAAAAAAAGTTTTACAGAAGAAAAATCTTTTGTATTAATTTTCCGTAAAATTTGAAATTAATTAATTTTCGATAATAAAAGTTTGTTAATGTATAATAGACAAAGTAAAAATTCAGTCAACAATATAACTGAACACAAGTCCCTCCTACAAAAAAAGCAACTCTTCACAACCTTAAAATTAGTTACCTCAAAAAAAAACCAGGTATAAAAGTAGCTGCACCTCCAAAGCCAGCAGCGACACATGCTCCCAGCATCACGCACTCACATCCCCCTTGTTGTCCTCGTCACTCCTAATAGGCGCCATTAACGTCTTCGAAATCCGTGACGAGGCGAAAGGGCCGAGGAAATAAGATAAACGAAGCCCCCCGATCGGCGCATAAATTTCCCTCGATCCTAACACGGCGCGGCGTGGGCGAGCTCAGCCGAGCAGGTCCGAGAAGAAAGAAAGGAATTCCTGCACGGCCGAGTCGTCCTCCGGATACGATAAATTCCCATCGCGAGTTTTTCAGAGCCGGCTCTGTTGTTAGCGTTGATTTCAGGGATTTGATCCTTTTGAGTATTGATTGCTCTGTAATGGTGCGCTGATTGATTTGGTCTAGTTTTGATTCCGCTTTGCGTTGTTGAATGGAAGGGCAATTATATTAGCGTGGATTATAAAAGGTGAGTGGTTTGATACATTTTAATTTTTAAGAAGATAATTATTTTACATTAGAGAAGTCTAAAATCACAGCAGCTTACGTAAGTGCTTAGGCTCGCCGCGCGATACACATTCGATATAAAAAGCTAATGCACACGCGGGTAATAAGCGAAGCGTGCTATTAACCAAGCCGCTCGCAAAGATTGCAGAAATCATTTCGCGTCAATAAATTAAACTCACACCCGCGCAGCGCGATAGAATCAACAGAGAGATAGCAAAAATAAAAACAATTTCAGCAATCCCATCGATTCCTTTTTTTCCTCGTCGCCCAACCCAATGAAAAGAGCCGATAAGAGCGCCGCGCGCGATCAAATCGCCGGCAAATTGGCAATCAGCGGCGCCGAAGCAAAAAAACCGATGAAAAAAATAGATCCTTCGCTTATAGCAGCGAATGGAAAACTAATGCACTACGTATGACATCGATCTTTTCGCACAGCCTCTACGCTATCTCCGAGCGCGCTCGGAGACAGCATCGGGATCACGTAGCGCGCGCATTAATCTTGCGTAGTCGAGGGCCCCGATAACCCGAGTGCGTGTGCCGAGCAAATAGCTCGCGCAGTGGGTGTGTGGATAGGTAATGCCGGCGCGCTGCCGATTTACCGATATACACTGCCAGGCTGATCGATATGCCGGCCTATTGACCGTGCCCCGTTTGCCTTCCTAAAGAGAGTGTGTACAAGTATATGGCCTGGGCAACGGAGGCTGCTTTGATTTTCGGGCTTTGGCCTTTGTTTGGAATGCGCGTCGAGTCGATTTTCGTCGATGGGAGGGGGTTGATTTATTGGGTATGGAGTTTAGGTTGGGATTGAAGTAATGTTTATAGGTGATTGTTTATTTGTCTCGGTGCCTTTTTTTTGAAAGTTGACGTGTTGTCGATAGGATTTGCATAATACTTCAGAGATAAGTTATCGTTCGAAAGGATTAGAAACATTGTATTTCACTAAGAAAAAAGGTCTATTAGTACGGCGCTTTAATACTTCAAAGACAAATATTTTCTGTACTAAAACTTGCTTCAAACTAGGTCGCTCCCATTCCAGCACTCCGCAAAGTCCCGCAACTTGTACCACTCAAAAAGCCATATAAGCAGCCCAGATTCGCGGAAAAAATAATGCGCACCATATTCCCAACTTACACACACACAGAGCCAAAGCAAGTACAGATATTTAGCACTGCTACGAGCTTATAAGATCAAGCGAGAGAGCCAGGGAAAAGGACAATTTTCCAGCCCGGCTAAACGTAAGTATTACACTCTTGTGTGAGCGCAGAGCGCGGCTATATAGCAGCTTGTACGGCTCGCAGAGCGAGCGCGATTTATTGCAAGGGGATTCATTAGCCGAGGATTTTCTCCGCGCTCTCCGTACACGTGGCTTTATCACATTCGAAAGTAGAAAATTCGGATTTGCTTTATTTATGCGCCGTTTTCGCTTTCTTTATAATAGGCTGCTTTTCGACTTGATGCCTGTGATGTTTATCCCTGGGGTTTTAATGAGAGCTGGCTTGTTGAATGGTTTAATTGACCGTTTAATAATCTTTTCTACTTTCGTTTTGGACTTTAAGCGTCAAGACTATAAATCATACCGATATTTAATACTTTATTAACGTAACCCGACGCGCAACCTATTCATAACCCAGCCAAAAATTTTTCTAAATTCCATCTCCACTACATCCCAGACTTCCGTTTATCCCCCAGATTTCCAAGACCGCACAAGATAGTTTAGCAGCTGCGGTCTTTCTGATTTACGCGGCATTCTGCGCGCTGAGCTCGTTGACGCTTGCGCGCTAAACCAGTTATGCGCGCGAGTATATGCGAACGCACCATAGGCGATATAACCCCCCGCACGTATACGGAATAAAGAAGGCGCGAGCAGCGTTTGCGCAATATAATAAATTTCGCCGGAAAAATATGCCTGATTTATTCTAGGATGATTTATCGCACCCGCGCCGGAGCTGGTGTAGCGCGAGTGTGTATATACATACAGTTTGTACTATTATCAGGGTAATGAGGGGCGGCGATATTTTATGCGCTGCTCTACGTGTGTACCTAAGGTTTCAAGGGCCGGCTTCGAGAAAAGTGGACTAAATTCAAATGGCGTATTTCGTTCTTGGCCTGCTCGCTGCGGTGTATAAATTTTCTCGGGGTTATTTATGGATGTTTCACTTGAGAGGGTCTTTTGTCGGATTTAATTTTTTTGCCGGCTGCTTTTGCGATTTTCTAATTCGATTGTATGCTAATGGTTACGGTGTTGAGGGAGTTTATTGAAATTTCTTCTTGTATGTTAAAAAAAGGGTTGTTTTTTTGAGCTTGAATGATGTTTTGTTATGCACCCCTGTTCTGGAATTTTGAATATGTTGATTTGGTTAGGAAAGAAAAATGATTTATCAAAAAAGGCATTATTTTTTTAATCGAAATGCAGTGATTTTTCAGATCAATTTGTAGAATAAACATTGTATTTGATTTATGATTAAAATAAAATAGTTTTTAAACAAAATTAGCAATAATTAGGTCAGTTTTCATTGTGCTTGAACATATTTTTATTGTGTCTTACCACTTCACTATTTACTACTTACAATAAATGGTTAAGAAATAGCTAAAGTCATTTGTTTATTGCATCATTCAGTTTTACAAAATAATCAAAAAACGTATTTCGATTCAATAAAAAAAAAATTAGTTGTTAAGAAATAGCTTAACATCAATTCTATCTGCTATTTACATCACTCAATTTTACAAAATAATCGAAAAACGTATTTCAATTCAATGGAAAAAAAGAAGAACTTTCACGTTAAGTACCTATTTACTAGTCAGAAAATCACTCTGATTTCCTCCGGGGACTCTAGTAAACTTCTCGAAATTCCACAAGGAATCGCCTCTCTCTTCCTGTTTCAAAAACGCAAGATAAAATTCCGAGCATGCACGCCCAGTAAGAAACCCCGATAAAACAGCATTGTACCCTTGAACTTCCAGCAGATTGCATCATCGCAACGCAACCGCAAAAAGCAAAAAAGCCACTTTTACTCTCGAAAGCCCATATCTCAACCCTCCCTGAAAAATCATAAATTTCAATCCAGCCCAGCTTGCGCATTTATCTCCGGAATATCTCTTATCAAATCCCATTGTATACGCAATGCGCGAGCCCGAACATTGTAGGTACGCGCGGCGGTGGCCGGATAAAATCAGCGAAACAATCTCCTCCGCGCGCCAGATATCCGCCGTTCATTACTCGCCCGCCGAACTCCATAATTCACATCTCGGCCGGCTTAACAATCTCCGGAGCGTGCATGTCCAGCGCTAATTTTGGCACTCTCTCTTTCGCTCGCTCGCGTGCGGCTGGCGAGTCGTTTTAGCGGAATGCAGTCGTCGCTGTGAGGCCTGACGTTTTAATGGTGGGGATGGGTGGCTGTGTGGGTAAAAAACGATTTATTATTCGCGGGAGTGTAGGTGGAATCGCGGAGAGTGAGCTGATGTTTTATCTGTTGAGTTTGGGTGTGATTTGGCTGGGAATTGGGGGATGTACATTTTTGATTGAGTGATCGTGTTTGACATTTTTTCAGGATATTCTTTGGTATTATAGATTAGTGTTGAATCTTGAAACAGTATCCAAATTTTCAATTAGTTTTACGATAAGATTTTTTTGTTTAAATTTTTTAATGCTATACTTCATTTCATGATTTTTTTGTTCAAATAAATTTTGTTCAATTAATCTTTTTCTTTACTAAATTGATTCAATTTCAGGCCTATTTTAATTTTGTACTGGTCTGATTAAAAAGGTTTAACACATAATTTAACACATAATATGTAAGTAACGTATGGGAACGAAAACTTACCTAATATCTGTAATCTTCAGTAGAATTCAGACCTAAAACTTTCCTAAACCTCACCCTCTTTACAAAGCGTAAATCCCAACCTCTCCAGAACCCCAAAATCTCAAACACACCATCTTCTACATATCCCACCCATAACTAAAAACGCCACTCTATTTGAAGCACTCCCATCAGACTACTCCCTTGTAAACCAGAAACTGATCTCTCGCAGATTTCCATTTTCATCAAGCGAGCCCTACACTCATTCAGCAACAGCCCACCCATCCCATCTCGCCGCGTGTAAACGCGCCAGCTCTCGCGCTCCCGAATCATTAGTCAAGTGGCTGGCGCAGAGAGCGCGCGGGGACACTTCTGCGCCCGAGGAGCCGATGATTGATGACAGCTCGCGGCTAAAGCAGAAGTTGACTCGGCTTCTCTCGCCTTCTCCTTAGCCCTCCGGACTCGCGGCGCAATTAACCAACTCACTCGTCCCGCGCTCATTTGTACCGATCAGCCGGCGAGCTTCTTACCTGCGAACAAACGGAAAAAAGGCGCTAATTAATTGGCTGCGCTAGTGCTGCGAGTTTAGTTTAGCGCGAGCTTTCATTATTTCCGCTCTTTTACGGGAGAGAGAGTCTTGAGGAATGTGTGGACCAGGAAGAATAATGGCTGCGAGTTTCTTTCTGCTCGCGTGTGAGCTGGTGTGTGGATTATTGAGGGAGGGGGGTGAGTTCGTGCTAGGATGGTTGCGAGAAATCACAACAGCTTTATCACTCTGGAATTTTTAGCTGTTGAGGGTTGTTTAGATCTTTTGCCAGTGTAGTTGGGCTATCGATGCGAATTAATCTTATTCTAGGGAAGTGTGTGTGCTTGGATAAAGATGAGTTGCGGAAAATGTTTGATAAGCTTGACGAATTAATTTTTTTGCAGCGTTGTTTACTTTTGGGTTCTGATATTGTTTTTAGTTAAGCCTCGAGATTTTAATATCATTTGTAATATTTTTTTCACATAATTAACATTATGGGATAAACATCTTATATGGGGAGGGTACGTATACTTATAGGTAGAGTTGTGTGTCATGGATCTTGATGGATAGACATTTTGAGGGTCTATTATTGATTGTTTTTGACTAAATTCTTTATTAAAGACCGAATTTTCAGTTATTTCACGAAAAAAACTGTTTACCTTTTTTAAGGCACAACTGTAACAAATGTTCGAGTTTTTATTATTAAAAAAAATTCCTGAGAGACTGGTCCTTCATTATTCCAATAAAAGTTCAAACAAAATCTATGATCCAAATTCTAGTACTCTATTCTTGTTAGTTGCCCAATTGTAAGAAATAATTGATCGGACAGAATTCTATACTATGGAAAATGTCTCACTATAATAATTAAATTATTATTAAACTAATATTTTATTCATTTTACCAATATTTAACATTTTATTTAATTTTATAATTTAGAAACGAAGTGAAAAATATAAATTCAAGTTAGATCACTTTAAAATGTAATTTATTGACACATCAATCTGCAATACATATATTTCTAGCATTATAGGCACTTCTCTCAAAGATTGATAATAATTATATTGAAGTCACTGCAGGCTTCAATAATTAATGGAAAAGGTTTCAAACTATTTCTAGTATAACTATAAAATGGTTACAACGTTCTCGATATTGATAATTCAATTGCCAGAATTAAGCTACATTAAAAAATAATGACTAAGTTGAAACGTCACTTAATAAAATCTGAAATCCCTTCTGTTACACGGACTCCTGAAAGATTTTTTACTTTTATTTCAAATAAACTTCAAAAATTAAAATTAGATTTCAACTAATAAAAAAATCATACTCTAATATGAGAATTCCATGTCGCAATAAATTATATCGAGCAGCATGCATATTTATTACCTAAAAATTGGAGGCAGCTGTTTAAAATTAAATCTCAGCTCCATTCGAACGTAAAACAGAGCCGGCTCCGAAAAATCCCCGAGCTATTTTCCACAGCCTCGTACATATCGATTTTTCCTCTCTCTCTCTCTCTTTCTTCGATAAAAGGGAAGAAACAGAGGGGAAAAATCCTGGCGCACGGATTCTCGCTTGCGCCCCTTTGCCACATTCGAGTCACGAGTGAGAAGTTGATCATCCCATCGTACATAACATATGAAGTTCTTTTCAAAGCCCTGAACTACTACTACCGCCTCGGCGCGCCGGGCCTTTATATTCCATTGGGGCGCGGCAAGTGCCTTTTCCTCTCCTGCTTTCCATTCCTTCGCGCGCGTCCGATACATATTCGATGCGTGCCGCTGCCGCTGCTGTACTGGCCGAACTGCCTGCGCGATCGATTTCTGTTTTTGCGCTCGTTCAGCTCGTGTTAAAAGTGCTAAGGTTTTTTTTTTGTTTTTTGTGATTCGATGTGTTTTTTTCAGTGAAGTTTAATTAATTGCTCGGCGGTGGGAATAATAAATCAATCGATTCCGTGTGACAGTTTGCGAGAGTGCAGTACCGGTAATAAAAGTTTTGCGGTGGCATAATGAAGCCGAGGTTGAAAAAAGTTTGTAATTGATATTGTACGGTGGTATTTCTGTTGTCTCAAAGTTTTTTTTTTATAGAATTATGTATGCATTCTTATTACGAAAAAACTAAATAGTTGGTATAAAAATGTTTTCAATAAATTTTAGTAAAGATCTGTAGTACTAGGATACAAAAAAGCAAATTATATGATAAAAATAAACACAAAAAGTACTTTTTGAAAAAGTACCAAATAATAAAAGGAAAGAACATATCCGCAATCTTAGTAGAATAAAGAACAACTAAATCAAACAACAAAGAAAGCACTGACACTTCAAAAAAGAATCACATCTTCCAAAATCTTTCCTACTAAAGTACCGACACACTTAGGCCTCTCCGAACCGATGGAGCCGTCAAGTGCTACGATCGGCTAGACGTAATTGGCCCTCAGGCGCACAGCGCGAGAATACCTCAACACAACGAAGATAGCAATTACAACCACGCGCTGCTACGGGATCGTCAAACTTCGGGACTATATTCGACTTTTTCGAGGACTTCACGAGTATGGGGATGCGCCGAGTGTGCCGGAATGCGTGTTCTTTTGTTTTTCTTTTGGGGAGAGGCTGGAAGATATGAGAGTGGAGAGAGTTTGGGAGGACGGAGCATTTGGAATGTCAAATTTTGGAAATGTTCGAAAGAAGATCACTTGTTATATAGTTTTGCATCGATATCACTAAAGTTGTTCAATAATACGAAACAAGCCCTGCCGGAAGTTTGCAAAATTGCTTTCGAACTTTAAAATTTCCACAGTGCTAAAAATTCAAATAAAAATCCAGCAGTATCACATAATCCACGCCAAAGCAACGCCTGTACTTCGTACAATTTTCATCAAACAAACATTCTCCTCTCACTAAACAGCCCCGCGATCTCAAGACGCATCAACTCCCTCTCGCAATGAAAAACTTCTGAAAAGCGCGTAATAAAGAAGGGAGAAAAAAAGCACGCCCAGCCGAAAGTTTAAACAAAAGCCCAACACTCGGAGCCCAACAATAGAATTCTTCTTACCTCCCTCGCGAGCCATCTTTTTCACTCTACCTCCTCCCCCCCTTCGCAATTGTTCCGAGTTCCTCTCATTGTCTCGCATGCACAGGCTTTTTCCGTCCGTATCTCTCGCGTCCCTCTCGGCTCTAAATAGCCGGCCGACGGGGTCAAAGATACCGCCGAGCGAGCAGGGCATGGGGGAAGTGCCGATTTATCTGCGCTCACTCCTCGGATGATGCCCTCTGGAGAAAGAGAGAGGGGGGGGAGAGAGAGAGAGAGAGAGAGAGAGAGAGAGAGAGAGAGAGAGAGAGCGTGAAAGGGCCGCTCTTGCGAGAGTGTGGCTTATGGAGCGAGCGAGCTGTGTGTTTATGCTGCTGGCGTAAATTCTAGATTGCCTTTATCCGTTGCGTTTGAGAGCTGGGATCGCGGTGCCGGCTACTATAGGTATGATATGCGGGAGTGTAGCTTGACGCGGGGGCTAAATTGCTTTCTTATTGTACAGGCTGGCCAGTTTGTGGTCGTGGTTTGGTGAATGGATTGTCTGCATTAATTGGTTTCAAATATTTTTTTTTTGACTTTTGTATTTTTGGAATTTAAGTTGTTATTTTACCTCAAATACACAAACATATAAACACACATGCACATGCACATGCACACGCACATGCACACATACACACATGCACATGCATATACACACGCACACATACACACACATACACACACATACATATATACATGCACACATACACACACATATACATATAGACATGCACACATACACACACATACATATATACATGCACACATACACACACATATACATATAGACCTGCACACATATACACACATACATATATATGCACACACCCACACACGCAGAAATACACAGATGTACACAATTACACACGTATTAAATCGTGATTTATAGTAAAAAGGCCAATTTGCAAAAAAGCGCAATCGCAAACAAAAGCTATAAAAAACAGCGTCACTAAAAACTGTCAATATAAAAGAAAGATATAAGCCAGAAAGAAAAGCCCTTTGATCCACGGTACTTAAAAGAAAAAGCACGCCCGAGCTTTGCGCATCTTCGATCCGTCGCTCTGGCCTTGATTAATGGTAATCGATCGGCGCGCCGGCGAGCTGATTTCGCGACTGCGCTGGCATTTTTACGCGCGCGTGAGCCGAATACGCGGCCGCGCGCGAAGGGGCCGATTTCGGCGCGCTAGGGGAGAGACGACAAATATCGAGAGCCGATGATTGATTCCTTAATCGTGAGCCAAGCCACGCTCGCGATTTAGGACTTTTACGAGGCGTCGGAGCGCCGAAAGTTTGCGTTTGGGATCAGTTAGGGGGGTGCAGGGGGGGGGGGATAACGGGAAGAAGATTTCGATGAAATATTGGTATTTTAAAATAATTTTTTTATTTTTGGTAATTTTTGGTATGGTTACTGATTTATGGGCTTTAATGAAAGTAAGAGATTTCGTGTCTTCGTGTGTAATGTATATTTTAAAATTGTGTAATTTAAGTTTTGAAAGCCGTGCATTTATCAATGTAAATCACTGAGTGGCGAATGAGACGGTATTTTATGTGAAGTCAATAAATTACTCGTACTATTTGTAACGGCAGTCAGATTGATATGTTTGTTTTGGATGTACGTACAACTTCCTCGTGAAGAATTGTTTTTTCAAATTGCGTATAATGTAAGAAATTCTTTATTCAAAAAATTTCATGCGAACAAAATTTATGTATTAATAAAAAATGTGAAAACGATTATAATTTTAAAATTAATAATCTTTTTAAATTTAAACCGGCTATTCAATTTCTATTTCTCTAAATACTGGAATCTCGTTTCAAATATTTAAAACTCAAAACTACATATTATATTTCAATAAATAGCTCTACATAGTAGTCAGCGCACTCTACACGGTACTTACACCATCCGCTCTCAGAAAAAGTGTACCCAGCCCTCGTCCATCCTTAAAAACCCTCGCATCCTCTCCCAAATACCTCCAATTCTTTGACGACCACAATCGCCTCACCGACTCTTTAACTGCCAACAATAGCCATCCCTATCGACAACACAAAAGCACGCGCATCAACAACAATAGCCCGAAACCTCGGCAATAAACTTCCGAAAAACCGATCGCCGCGAAT
>JAPYZB010002819.1:0-11284 GCA_030522745.1 Eupelmus kiefferi
TATGAATTTTATATGGATGAAAGGTAAGTAGGTAGACAGGATATCCTTATTGTCTTTTTTTAGTTTTATATAATGCTCTTGATGTACTGATATTACATTATCTTTTATTAACGTCCTTCTGCGCATTCTTTATTAATCTCTCGAATACAAATAAAACAAAATTGTTGTGATGTAAAATTAATTTTTTAATATGTAAGGAATTCTGCGAGTTCTGATCGTTATTAATTAAAATTTTAATTTAATTACGGTGCGACGTCTGCGTTGACGTTAATACAATCATTTATGGCCCAGTGGACAAAATGATGAAAAATATTCCCAACAAATACATTAAAAACCCATCCGTGTAAAATTATAGCTACTTTTTATCCGCTTCGGTTTTATTAATTATAATCTCTTCGGTGTAACGTACGAGCATTTAATGTTTGCATGAATGAGCATACGTTAAAACATAATCAATAATATTCATCAGGGACACAGCATCAATCAACAAGACAAACAAATTCCTCATTATACAACAAATATTTGCAAACCTTGTCTCGTAAACGATCACATCCCAGACCCAGCTGGGTACCTCACGCAACGAAATTCCATTACAAGCCAATGAAATAATAAGAAGCCGAGGCATCTCGTAAAAAGTTTTATAAACAAATATTACGAGGCACTTAGAAGCCGGGCAATTAGGGCCGAGTGAATCCGGCGAGAGGATAAAGAAAAAAGAAGTAAAAGGCAACAACAGCAGCCGCGAGACTGCATCGAATTTCCAGCCGACACTCATTTAACGGCCCATTAACGGCGCTTACTCCCCTTGAATTATACCGAAGCCATATCGATCCGAAGACGCTCTATACATAGACACACATAAGAAAATTCGAGACGCCCTCGCAGCCGAGCGTCTCGGTACTCTCGCTAATTGAGTTTCGCGTTACTTAAAAGCGTCCCCTTGTCTCTTATTCTCGCCGATTAAGTCAATGCCCCCAGCCAGGTTCGCGCGCGCGTCAGCCCGGAAATTGGAAAATTCCCGTGGGCTCGTTATATTACGCGTCTCTTGCGCGCGTGCGAAATATTTTCCCCCGGCATAACGAGGCCGAGATAGCTCGGCGGTAATTGATTTTTTACGGCGCGGAGACTGAGCGCGAGCCGATGCCGTTAAAAATTTCATCGCGCGAAATTAACGGGCTCGCATTTTATTGGGAAAATGCTTCTTGCGAGCGCGCGGCCGCGTGAAATACGCCCGCGCATAAAGTCGCGGGGCCCGCGGTAAATTTTCGAAGGGCGCGCTAACGCTAAATTCTGCGGCGCTCTTTTTCTCCTAGCGAGCGAGCGATAATAAATTCGCGCGCGCTGCGAGCTAGGTAGAAGGAGAGGGAGAGGGGAGGGATGGGAAAAAAAACAAGGGCTACCGATTGCCTCGCTCTCTCGCGTATATACGCACGCACCGCTTTGGCAGTATGATTTATGGAGGAGAGAGTAGAAAGGATTTGCAGGTGAGGGAGGGAGAGAGGGTGATTGTTTTTCTTTTTTCTCTGTTCGATTGGCTGCGCTCATGGGGTTAATGCGTGGGAGTAGGGAGGTTGGGTTGGATTGGATGTTTTGGATTTCTGTTTTTGTAGATGTAAGAGGGGCCGAGGTGCTGGCTGGTTTGTTATTCATGTATTTTTCTCCGGTTTGTTATTCATTTGTTTTGTTCTTTTACTGTTTATGGATTTTGGAAATTGTATTAGTCTTAATCTAAATAATTTGTGCTTATTTGGAATTCGTTTGATTTGTGTTGACATCTGTTTTAATTTTGTTTGCCTTGTATTTAGATTTTCAATTATTTAAATTTATTTTTAAAATACTGTTTATGATATTCATTACTTTACTTATTGATTAGATTGCAGTTGTTTGAATAGAAACACTATAATATGATGTTTTTAAATAAATTTCTGATGATTAAAAAAAGGAATTCACTTTTGGCGTTGAAAAGGAATTACTTTACTACTGCAGTACAGAGGCGGTAAAATCTATTTGAATCGCTTCATTTCATGGATTGTTCGTTTCCTTTTTATGCACTGAGATCAGTAAAATTTTTATATCTTTCAAGTGAAACTGTACACATCAACTTGGTAAACTCGGCAGAGCAGTTAACTTTCAGTTAAAGTTAACTTTAAAGCTTTCTAAAGTGGGCATCTGAATGACTAGCCTTATAGAAAATACATTTTAAGTGCAGTAAGTCTACATCAAATGGGTGTAAGGCATGCAATCAAAACTTACTTTTAAAAGACGTAACTTTTAAATTAAACAAGTTTAAATGTAATCGTCTTTTAATTACGCATCGTTTTCAAAAAATTAAATTACTAGCAGCTTTTTTCCAAAATACTTCAAATATTCAAATAATTTATTTAACATTAACGCTCGCGTTAATAAATTAAAATATTATTTTAAAAAATTAATTTTTTTAACCTTTGAAAATCTAGAGCCACATTTTCAAAGAGAGTACTTTATCATTCGATCAATAAACCCCGCGCCCATCCAAAAATCATTTTGATCCCCTTATCGATAAAATCCTTCAAAAATTTTCGACCATAAAAATACATTCCTCTCCTAGCTCCGACTCGACCGTTCGACCGACTCTCCCGGAGCTTTAAAATTTCAAAAAGCCGCCGGCGCTCGAAGTGCCAAGCTCTGCCGGCTACCGGAACTCTCGGAATCGTGTAACTTTTACGGAGCCGTTTAGCTCGTCGGAAATTTCTCGAAAATCCGAGCTCGCGGCTTTCATTTTTCTCCGACAAATCCGAAAGCGCATTTTTTTCCCGTGCTCAAGCTAAAGCTTGCCGCTCGTGCAAAATTAAAAATACTACCCAACGCAAAAGAAAGCACATGGAAAATCGGACCTCGTTAGCTCGCCTTACGTACGCTTATAACTCGCGGCTCATCGGCCTCTCGCTTTAAGGGAAGAAAGAGAGAGAGAGAGAGGGGGGCGAAAAGGGAGGGTAAGCCCCGGCGGCGGCGCCGGTTCTCCGGCTAAAAACTTTTAATCGTTCGTTTCCGCCGGATAAAACCGACAAATTGAAAGGCAAACTGCAAAGTTTGCACTCGTAAACGCGCGCGCGCGCGCGCTTGGAACTTGTATAAAAGCGGTGCGTCAACATTTGCCGCTCTCTGCCTCCTATATATACATATACGCGAGCGCGCTCATAGGGCAAAGGTGCGGAGAGCCATATACACAGCTGGCGTTTGATCCGCGACCTGATTTTTTCGCCGCGCTTTTATTTTCCTTTTTTTTTTCACCGAGCCAGCTAGCAAACCCTTTTTACAACGGGACACACGGGCGTTTTTTTTGCGCGCCCCGTCGCGAGAGCCGACTGGAAATTCATTTTTGTTGCGATGCCGCAGCTTTTCGACGCGATAGTTTACTCTGTTCCGGAGTTCGGCTTTTTCTCTCTCTCTCGGTCATTTTGTTTTGCGCCCAAGCGTATATGATTGTTCAATTGGTCTACTTTTGTGGAAGGAGCGAGAGAACACGACTGGGGTATATAGGTAAATTGATATTACTGGCTTTGACGGTGACGCGCGCTACGTGTGTGTTGAAGATTACCGTGGTCAATTTTTTTTTTCGTTGCAGCTTATAATTTGCGCGGAGCGTAGGACCTCTCTTTTTTTGTTTTTTAGACGAGTGTACCGTTAGATGAACTTGAAGTAGAGAAACATGAGTTTTTTTTATTCAATTGAATTATAAAATTGTAAAATTATTTTGTTATTTTATAAAGTTTTATAAATGATTTTGAGAAAAGATTATATAATTATCATGATTTTAGCTTTATTAAAAAATAATTATGATAAATAAAAATTAGCACAAAAAGTCACTTATACCATAAATTTGATAATGTTTTTATCAAAATACAAACTAAATTTCCTTATTATTGTTTAAAGATAAACGACCAATAATAAACAATTTTTAAAGTATTCAAAAGTCAGTGATAAAACAGCTAATCACCTTACAACCATTTCTCTAACAGCATATATACTGCAGAAAAATTTAAAGCTCAACGCGATAAACACTTTATCGTGCGTCACCCGGCCATTAAACGCTACTGTTTACAACTAATTAAACGACTTATAATTAGACTCGATACTTATTGTCGCAACTGCTGCCGATAAGGCAGTTCAGCTGCACTCACGAGAAACTAAACACAATGACACAACAGAGAACTGAGCGCACAATGATGTGTCAATTGTGAACAAAGGTCCCTTGTAACTCTGCTTTCGACCGGAGGCGCCAGAAGAGAAAGATGTTTATTCACGAACGATCGGACATTATGATTCGCTTTTGCGATCTTCGACTGCCTGATTGAATTGTCGAGAGGGAAATGATTGTCCGATGATGTTTGATGATGGTTCTCGAATAATGGAATTAGGCTTAGAACTAAGGTTGGAAATATTTTGATGGGGTTCTAATTGCTGTTCTCTGGTTAAGTAGTCCTGAATTTTCATGTTATTTTAAGCTTTGAGATTGATTTAAAAAGAGTTTGATTTAGTTTATTTATTTTATTGTATGCTTGGTTAGTGATTAAGAAAAACAGTTTCTTTTTTTGACTCTAAGAAGAAATTAACATAGTCGATTAAGCTGTCTAATTATTATTGTAATAGTAGCTATTATATAGTTAGCTCTTTAATTAGGCCTATAATTATTCAATTTTGTATTCAGGCACAGTAAAGACAATAATTACATGGCGCTCCGTATGAGGCTCCTATCATTTGACAACTTTGTGATTCCGAATAATTTAATTTAACAAATAAATTATCAAACGCATATTAGCTTTCGTTATTGAATTATTATTCAATAATCAACGCACGCTAATAAATTGTCGATGAAAGTCACAGGTCCCAGAATTAAATCATCGAACGTGAATTGTTGAATAATAATTTTATACGTCCACGGAAATTCCATTTCACTTCTGACTCCAAACGTTATAACAATGCTCCGCTGAATATGCAAAATCTTTATCCGATGACAAACGCGCAATAAAAAAAATCCTTAATACCCGCGCAAAGCTCACCTTGAGAGTCTCGCCTTAATATCAGCACTACTAATTATAAACGTGATTAAAAGCTCACCTCACATTTCGCATCTCTCCCATCCGCAGTCCCCCGCGAATTCAATCAACACTCCATACTCGCAACCGTATCCCGGCAATTCGTCAGCGCCGATAAATCAGCTGCAACAATATCCAAGAATTAAAAGCACATCGGCGCGCGAGAGTAGGAGAAAAGGCGCGGAGAAAGGGAGGAGAAATACAATGTGCAAAGCTGCATCAGATGCGTGCAAGAGACAAAGCGCCATTAGGAATGTGCGTGGCGTCATCGTCGCTCCTCTTTACGCGCTTAGCCTCGATCAATTTTGTAAGCCGGCTCGATAATTTCCTCCCTTTCTTTATCGTATTATTCTCGGGGCTTGACCTACGGCCGAGACGATCCTTTTGTTCGCTATTATATTATGCGCCTCTGCGAATCTGTCTGCGCGCCTTTTCTTCGGCTATCCCGCACGTCGACGCGCGAAATCGATCGGGGTATTAAAGCGAGCCTCGGTCCTTGACAGCTGACTGCGCGTTGCGAGAGCAAAGACCTTTTTTCCTTCAGTTTTGTTCCTGCGAATCGCGAGCGTCTAACTGAAGAGGAATTTTAGAAAGTGGAGCTTCGAGGATTATTCGAAAGAGAGATTACGTTGGTAATTACTCGGAGGGTTTTAATTGAACGCGAATTGAAGATTTTTTTGCCGAGGCGATGATATCGACACTTTTCGCAGGCTGGGATGACGATACGTGAAATGGGAGTTATGTGCTTTGGTAATTAAGCAGCTGGGTTTCGAAAACTTTGATTTATATTACGTACCTTTGGGAAGGAAAGATTAAAAGAATGTTCCGCTCCTGTCTGAAAAAGTAAACAACGTTTCAATCAGAAGTTTATTAATATTATTGACGCATTAAAGCCGAATAACTACCACTGGGAGGAAAGTTTTAATGAATATCCAACTGGGTTACGACGCGACGAATTTGCGGGCAAAAAATTAAATGATTTTGATTTCCCCACAGTAAAGTTTCGATTATCATGTTGTGTGACTCTCATCAAGTTCAGCTGGAACCGCAGAGTCCACACCGGGGTTGAAAAAAATCCAGTGGAAATTTCTGAGAATACGAAACTAACAATCTTTTCTCATTTCGCCCCATCAGGACGAAACGTTTATTCCAGGCAAAAAGTAAACGCTTTAAATTTATTCCACAGTACATACCGAAGAAGCGCTTGAAGGTGCCGAAAATTATGACAAATCACTATACACAATAGAAAGCCATTTGCTACACTTTCGGAGCCAGCGTTAGAAAGCCTTTTGAACGAGACACGTATCATTAGCATTCGGCAGCCTTCAAACGTCAAACAGCCATCCCAATTACCTCCCATTTCGTAAAATCGGAGCCGGCCTATAAACAGCCAAGCGTCAAAACACAATTGTTACACCGCATCTATACCAATAGAGAAGATCCCTCCTCTGATTTATCGGCATAAATCCAGGACCCTCATAGTCCCGGCCTTGCCGAATACATTATAACCGCGAATTAAACAAAAACACCTCCGCAGCGCGCGGCGAGTTCGACGTTCCGGGCGCGAACAAAAGGAGGATCCACCTCGGATCCGCATCGGTAGTCGCAATAAAAAATTTTCAAGGACGGCTTTCCTCGCCCGGTCATTGGAGCACGCGATATGGCCTTGCAACGATGAGCGGCTTATACATTCTCATGGGTTTATTGTGGATGCGAGTGATGCAATGGGCTGAGCGGGGGGATATAGAGAGTATAGCTCTTCTTTTTTTCGTGGGTGCTGCCAAAACGCGGAAGACGCCTAAGGTGGGGGCGATTTTTTTTTAATAGCGGCCGCCGGCTAGATTGGTATAAAAGTTTTGAGCCCAGCTGAAAAGTCGATCATTTTTTCTGCGACTATTGTGATCGCCGGTTCGGGTACGCACACGCAGGAGAAATCGCGATCTTTGCTCGACATGAAGGTAAATTTTTTTCCGGTGGCGCGCCGGTTGGTGAGATTTTCGGTCTAAGTGTTTGGCGGTGTGATCATTTTTTGGGAATATATTAGAAATAGATTTGTTGTTGAGGGGATAAAGTTTTTAAGTAACCAAGTTTTTAAGTGACAATTTTAAGTTTAAAGTTTTTATTGGTAAAATCATTATTAACAAGAAAAATCGCTCGCATCCGTATCGTATTATGCATTAAAATATTAAAATTTAAAAAAATAAAAACTTTCCAATGTGATTAATTACTAAAAAATAAAAGCACAATATCTTAAAATTTACATAAAACCTCCTACACAAAACAATAACTATTCCAACGATCCTCCTTAGGTACCAGCAGTCCTCGTCCTCCTCTTCGCCGGCGCGGCATTCGGCAGCTTGGAACCATCTAGGCACTACCTTACCCCTCATTCTGCCCCGGCGAATCGCTACATACCACCGGCGACACCCAACAACCGCTATGTTCCACCAGCAACGCCTGTCAATCGCTACATCCCACCAGCAGCAGCACCTAGCGCACCTCAAGTAGTCGACGCTCGCCGCTCTCATCCGGCCACTTCTTATGGAGTGCCGGACTACCAGCGCAGTGCGGCCCAGCATGGTTACAATTATCAGCGCCAGTCTGAGGTGAGATAGATCGTTTTTTTGGAGAGATTGAGGAAAAAAAGCGCGGTAAATAATGCGGTGGATTTGAGTAAGTATGGAAGATTAGTTTGGTGAATAGTAGGGATTAGTGATTTGAGACGTGATGATTAGATGTGGGTTAACTGTTTGATGGAGGGGATTTGGTTTTCATTTTGTTGGGATCAAGTTGTTTCGAGGAGTGTTTGAAGTTGATTGAAGTAAGCTTTTTATCAATGTCTCTTTACGTTTACGTGTATTTATATAGACTTTTAAGGGTCGTTCAGTCGAATGTTAAAGGTTTTAAGATATTTTATTTTGTGAATGATTATTTTAATCTTACATTTTAATAATTAATTAAAGTTCTTTAAATTTGAATTAATAATTTTTGTATTCAAATAACATTTATCCAACTTTTACATTATCAAATTAATTCTCCATACGTTTTCAAGACCTCAAATGTAAAATTATGTGAGTCCTACTTAGGGCTTAAATAAATTTTCAAATTTAGGCTAAACTTGTTAAATTTCTACTTCAGAGAGTATATTTAAATTTAGCCTTATTCACAGTGAATCATATTATTTTTCAAATTAATACACTTAAATTCACGTGTATATAATCCACGAAAAAAAGAACCTGCAAGAACAAATGAAAGCAATTTTCCAACCTGAAATCCTCGGCCACGTGTAATAACTCTCTAGCCACCGCCGCTAAAGCAAATATCCACTCCGCGCGGACTACGGCCGAAACGGAACTTCATAACGAACTTAAAAAAGTTCCGAGTGTCATTATCTACGAAACACGAGCAGGGATAAAATCCCATCCGACAAAATAGATTTGGTGCCTCTCCATCATTTTCCCACTCGTCCTTCGCGATCGCCCTTATAAATCTGCGTTTCTTCTCGCTCTCGGACTGTACACAGGTACTTGAAAAACTCTTTCGATCTTGCGCGCTTGTATATATATTTATAAATTTCTCCCCGGCGAGTTTGAGTAGTTCGAGCTTTCGACTCACTCCACAAACAACGACTCGTCAACTGTGTGATGCCAACTTTTTTCTTCAAGAGTCGAAAGTTTGAATTCTTCAATAGTGTTCATCTTTTAACTTGTTTCCAGGATGTATAAAGTTTTTATTATTATAAACTTGTTACATTTTAAAATATAAATTTTGTTTTTAAGCTACTTGATGATCATAAGTCTTCGTGACTTTTACTTTCCTGGAAAATATGAAAAGAAAAATTTTGTAAATGTTGTTATTAAGTAAATTGTAATAATTTTAAATGTTACATAAAATTGAAAAAATTTTAAACTTTTTCGTTTTAACAATATGAAAATACAAGCTTTTACATTGTTTTATCTAGACTGCCATTTTTTGCAATTACGTTGCTAGAGAAATTTCCATTTCAA
Source organism: Eupelmus kiefferi (assembly GCA_030522745.1). Taxonomy (NCBI): domain Eukaryota; kingdom Metazoa; phylum Arthropoda; class Insecta; order Hymenoptera; family Eupelmidae; genus Eupelmus; species Eupelmus kiefferi. The sequence goes on from JAPYZB010002819.1 coordinate 9,083, forward strand.
GATAAAAGCACTTGAGTTTCTAGAAAATTTTAAATATATTTTAAATATACTTCGTTTACACATTTCATTTAAACGCACATAAAAATATTTCATATTACAATATTTAAAGAGCCAAAACAAATTTCTTAAGATGTAATTTTAAAAATTTTTAAAAATAACTTTCCTCTAAAATAATTATTCACCATAATCACTGTTAAATTTAATAAATAAAATACAACTCAGCGATGAAAAAAACGCGCGTATCTTCAAATTAGTTAAACGGCCTATTCATGAATATAAAAAATTTATTCTCTCCGAACAGATGAGGCATTTTATTATCGTACCGAGGTTCGCATGAATGCTCGCATAAATTTAATCCACTAAAGCCCAATTGTATTACCGGAGCGATATATTCAAGCGGCAAATCCGCTTATAGCCTGCCAAAACTCAAATATGGAGATTAGCAGGAATCTTGCCGAGAACAGACCTATCACAATACCCACACCCACGCAATCCCCAAAAAACCCAAAAACTCAAAATCTCCCATTTTCAGGAGAACTACGAGCCCGCCAAGTACCAGTTCAACTACCAAGTTAACGACGGCGCGGGCAACGACTACGGCCACCACGAGCAGCGCGACGGCTCTCTGACCCGAGGCGCCTACAGCGTCTTGATGCCAGACGGCCGCAGGCAGATCGTCGAGTACGAAGCCGACGAGGCCGGATACCGTCCGAGGATCTCCTACGAGGGCACAGCCCGAGCCTATGACCAGACCAGGGTCAGCCAGACGGCTTATCCCGGCGCTCCCTATTGAAGAGAGCGAAACGCGTTATACAGATGCTCATATATTTCGGATTGTTATTTTCTTTGAGAGTTTTTTTTTGGCAGGTCCGCTTGTCAATAAAGTTGGATTTACGTTAGATATTGCGACCGAGGCGTTTTTCTTTTTTTCCCAGTCCTTTTCCTTTTTTTCCGGGGATTAAGGGGGATGGTCTTTATTTGCGTGGGCGAGTCGGCAACGGAAAATGTTATTCGGCGGTTTAGTGTTTATTTTTTGGATTATTAAAAAATTGAGCGAGTTTTGGGTTGAGGTCGCATTGTGGGTGTATCGGATTTTTCAGCTGCGTTTAATTTCGCGTGGATACAGATCACGATTGGAAACTTTTGATTATTGAATATTTTTTTAACATTGATTTTATAATCTTCATTTTTATGATTTTAAGCTTATGATTAATTAGTTTAATTTATACATTTCTTAGAAATACTGTTGAATTTATCTAAAAATGAATCAATAGAATATTTGATTTTTTTACTATAAATTGTATTGTTAAGCATTAAATTGTTAGATATAGATTATTTTCAGTTATATGATAAAAAATCGTATTTTTTCAAAAGTTTTAAACAAATATTCAATTGTGTCAGTTCAGAATCATGCGTATTTACAAAAAATGAAATATTTTCTAGTTTAAAAAAATATTTTTTTTTCATAATTTTTATACATTGCTATTTTAATCTAATCCATTTATTTAGTAACGAAACTAATCCAATTTTTGTGTAAATATATACAAATGCTTTTAAAAATTGCAAGCAATACTTAAATTGTATAAATAAAAATAAAATATATAACTCAAGGAAGTTATAGAAGCTGTATCTAAAGCCAAATAATCATCACCTTTATCCCTAATATCATCGATAGCATCATATTTGTTTTCCTTTAATACCTACCGCTATGCTAATGGAATCAATCGATTTCTCTACACCCTCAAGAGCAAAGAACACACATACGACCTTGCCTCCCCTAATTAATCCTCAAACCAAGTACACGAGAACGAAACCAAGTCCCAAACCCTAAAAAAAGAAAGAAAATACCGGGCAATGCAGTAAAAATAAGGATTATTTAGCCTGAAGAAGCGGCGACCGCGTGTGCTTAATTAGCGTGAACAGCGCCGATCGTCGATCCGTGGCACGAAGAGCCCGTTATACTAGGTATATAGATACGTTTATACGTGTAGAGAAGCGCGCGTGCACACGGTTTGGTGGCTCACTGATCCGTATAAATAGATGTACGGAAGTACGGAATGCACGGACGGGGAGGAGAGCGCGTGTCTATATGCATATCGTTATTCAGTGGCTTCACGGGGCCTGGCCCCGCGCGCGCGTGCTCGGATGATGTATTCCGACATGCGCGCTCCTTTATACAGAGACGTGCGAGCCCCCGCGGCA